>JAASFO010000084.1:0-44630 GCA_023333815.1 Globisporangium recalcitrans | reverse complement strand
TGTACCCGTTCACGTCCTCCGGCGGACAGAACTACGGACTCGGGTACTACTCGCCGGAGGACTGCGACCACAGCTCCATCGCTTGCGTGTACACCCCGATGGCCAACTACAACAGCATGGCGCTCCAGTACAACGCCACGAACTACTCGGGCGAGCTCGCGATGTCCGCGTTCGCCCCCGAGAGCGGCCGCGCGTCCACGCCAACGTGTCCGGCAAGCTTTGCGAGCCTCAAGGACATCACGTGGGATGCCGACAGTGTCTCCAGTCGCGCGTGTCCAAGCGCAGTGCTGAGCTTCACGTGTTCGGGTCAAACCTCGAGCGGCACCTGGGCGGGCTCGGCTCTCGTTACCAGTACCGGCGCCACGACGGGCTCTACCGCGGGAACGGGAACGGGCACTACCAACACCGCGACGCCCGGCACGACCACCAGTGGCTCGGCGTCTCTCCCTGCCGGACTCGCGACGTCGGTGATCTCGAGCTGCATGGCGCTCGCCATCGGCGTCGCCTTCGCCTAGTTTCGCGCGTTAAGTTATTTAGACAGGAGTCTTCAGCTAGCTCTTGCATCTACACCGGAGATCGCACAGACGAGTTATGATACTGCACAGTTGACATCGATTGAAGGACTGCAGCGTCTTGGTTCTCTTGGTTTCTTCTGCCACGTTTGTTCGGTTGCCAAAGGGTTCTTCCGCTCCGGGACGCAGTAAAACTCGAGCTTTTTGCACACGAAGAGCTACGTGAGGAGCGCTATTGCTTGCGTTGCTGCGCTGTTTTAGTGCTTGCACGGAGGCGTGTAATGACTGCTGCGTTTTGGTGTGGAAGTCTTGGGTGGAGCGTGTTGGCATGTGCAATTGGTGACAAGTCGCTGACCATCACTCTTCCGATCTGCAAGTGCATTTCATTCGAGCAGCGAAAAATTGGCTGGCATCTGTCCCAATCGCACTTATCTCAGTGCTTTTAGAGTTTCCCATACAAGCAAACAGTCGTGTACTGAAAAGTGGTTATTCCTTCTCCATCTGTCTGTCGACTGTGTCAGCGAGCAGCGAGCAGCAAGAGCTCGGCTCATATCAAATCGATCTGAGATAGTTCGAGAGAGTCCAACGTCAGCAGTGCTTCAGGCTCATGTCCATTTCGTGCAGCAGCGTCCGTCGCCGCAATACGCAATGGTCCCAACAGCTCCTCATCGCAAATGTGGAAATATCCAGCAGCTCACTCTTTGTCTCTCCCTCCTACGTTTCTCTCTTCCAGGAGGCAGCAGCTCTTGTGGACGAGTCTTGACCAGCGTCCTCCTCATTAGTCAGTCTCCAATTCCACTTGTCCAGAGCACACCACATCACACACACACACACACACAGAAGATCTCTCTGTCCCAACACAATGAAGCTCGCTGTGACGTTCGCTGGACTAGCTGCGGCGGCTGTGATGGCCGCGATCGCCTCGACGGCGGAAGGCTACACGAACCCGATCACGATCAAGGGCTACAAGATGTTCGACGCCAAGACGGGCGACTACTTCAGCGCCAGAGGTATCGACTACTACCCGCGTCCGAACACGGGTGAGCTCGACGAGAACAACATCGACTTCTTCACGGACGACTACTACGATGTCTGGAGCAAGGACATCGAGTACCTGGCTGCCTCCGGCGCGAACGCGGTGCGATTGTATGCTGTGGACCCGACCAAGTCCCACGACCTGTTCATGTGCGCGATCCGCTCGCACGGCATGTACGCGCTCATCGACTTGAGCGCCAGCTGCGAGGGCTGCGCGATCACGAAGGACAAGTACCCGACGTGCTACTCGGCGACGCTGAAGGATCGCGGCGAGCAGATCATCCTCGCGTTCGCCAACTACGACAACGTGCTGGGCTTCAGCGCCGGCAACGAGGTCAACCACATCGTCACGGACGCCGAGACGAACGCCCCTTGTCAGAAGAAGTTCATCAAGGACATGCGCAAGTTCATCGCCGGGTGCTCGTCCACGATGCGTCCGATCCCTGTCGGCGTCGTCTCTGCCGACACGGAGCGCGAAGACAACGCCAAGTACTACAACTGCCGCACAGACTCGACCGACACGTACGAGAACGCCGAGTGGTTCGGACTCAACGCGTACCAGTACTGCGACGGCTCGGTCACGGACGTGAGCAAAGCGACCGGGTTCTCGGAACTCGTCACCACGTTCCTCTCGTACAAGACGTCGATCCCGGTGATGCTCACGGAGTTTGGCTGTCTCGACAAGAGCTTCCCGACGGTCGGCAAGTACGCAGCCCAGCGCACGTGGCTGCAGGCGGGATGGCTCTTCACCAAGACGTTCCGCCAAGTGTTCACTGGCGGCTTCGCGTTCGAGTTCTCGACCGAGAACGCCAACTCGAAAGAAGGTGACGACGCGTCCGTGTACCCGTTCACGTCCTTCGGCGCGCAGAACTACGGACTCGGGTACTACTCGCCGGAGGACTGCGACCACGCGAACGTCTCGTGCTCGTACGTGCCGATGCCCAACTACTACAACCTCTCGACGCAGTACAACTCGACCGACACGTCGGACGAAGCGTCCATGTCTTCGTTCACTCCGGACAGCGACCGCAGCTCGCCACCAGCGTGTCCCTCGGGGTTCCCAGCGCTCGCTGACATCACGTGGGATGCCGACAGCGAAGAGAGTCTCTCGTGCCCAAGCGCGGCGTCGAGCTTCGTGTGCCCGAGCCAGACCTCGAGCGGCGTCTGGACTGGCAGCAACATCGCCTCGGGCTCCAATTCGACCACCTCGACGGGCTCCACCACGGGAACCTCGACCACCAGTGGCGCCAACAGCGTGATGGTGTCCCAGAGTGGCGTGATCGCCGCTTTGGTGGTCTCTGCTATCTCTGCCCTCACACTGCAGAGGAAGTAACCGCAGCTTGTTTACATTCTTGATTGAATCAACGTATGAACACTTTGGCGAATCTGGTGGTGGTGTTATTTGAGAATTATGGATCCGCAGTATTCTTGATGTCGGATGGCAAAGATCCGCTGCAGCTGCAAAAGAAAAAAAAGAAAAAAACGATGGAGCTTGTCTGCAGGAATCGTACAGGTCAGCTAAGGAGTTTGAAGTACCAGCACTTTGCAGAGAGGATCGACTGAGATGAGATGCGATGCTGACTAGAGCCGCGACGAGTTGACCGCAATTCGGAAACACTCGATCATCTTCTTCAACGCCCACTCCGGCATCTCTGCGGTCACGGGCAGATACACGAGGCTACAGATCACAACCAAAACAATGTCACTCACACACTCGGCAGGTCGCCCTGATAAGGAATGACAGGCGCTGGACGTACTGTGTCATGACGAACTTTGCATACTTTGGGTCGTGCTCCACTCCGTAGGGACTGTGAAATGTCAGCAGCATCAACAGCGTTAGAGAGTTCGCTCACGGTAGACTGGGCGTTTGAGCAAATCCCCTTTCTCACCTTGGGACGTAAGCCAGCTGCGTCGCACCAGAAGTAACGTCAAAGCCCTGGTCGTAGTCACATGAAGACCGTGAGCACATCGACAAGTAACAAACGCCGCAGGGATGCAACCATGCAAAATGGTGCGGACGAACCTTGTCGTTCATGTACTTGACAACATCTGTTGGGGACGGCACAACGACGGGGAATAACCAGTAGTAGTGCTCCTCGGCGTTGCTCGCAGGAATCTGATCCACCGTTCGTTTAGTTGGAGGTTAGCCAAACGTTGGTTGGCATCCGAGCGCTCAAGTGCACTCTTCTTCGTACCTGGACGTTCGGGATTTTGCTGATTGCGTCACGGAGCTGCTCGCTTTTCAGTCTACAAAGCACAGTGAGAGGTAGGTAAGTCGCTTTGGGAGCGTAAAGAGGATACCAAGAGTGGTTCAAGCGGCCAACAACTCACTTTCGCAGGTTGATGTACGGGTCGTCGACCGTTGAGAGTCGGTGGTACAGCAGACCGAGCAGCGCCATCGAAGGACGGAACTGGAGCAGCGAGACCAGCTCGCCGCCGCTGAAGCCGCGGATCGCAGAAGTGATGACCTGGTCGTGGTTCGCTCCCACAGCTTTGCACATGTGCAGGAAGAGTCCGTAGACAGCGGGCGTGGTCACGCCGTGGAAGAAGCCGTACTTGAGCAGCCGCTTGAAGAAGAACACGTTCGTTCTCGCTGGGTACCGCTTCTCTCGGCGCTTCATCTCTTCGAGGATCACAGGGTTCTTCACGCGGATCAGTCCTCCGCCGAACGAAGTCGTGGTCTTGATCGTGCCAAAGCTGAACATCGACACGTCGGCGCGGCGCTCGCCCGTGTACTCCATGCCTCTAAACGCTTGTGCGCAGTCCTGCCATTGAATAGATGGATCCATGCAAGACGTGGTGAATACTAATGAGATGCAGCCCAACAACCAGAACTGAATCATTCGGGACAAACAAAACCTGCCTCAATGACCATGAGGTCGTGCTCGTCCGCAAACTCCAGCACAGGATCAAGCGAGAAGCGCGAACCGAAGATGTGAGCGATCAGGATCGCGCGCGTGTTCTTGGTCACCGAGCGCTTGAGGAGGTCCATGTCGACGGCCAGCGTCTCGGGGTTCAGGTCCACGGGAACCGCCACAAGACCGTGGTAGCGCACGAGGTAGAGCATGTCGGGGATCGTGATCGCGCTGCAGAGGATCTCGCTTCCCTTGGGCAGCTTGAGCGTCTGGAGCAGCAGATCAAAGCCAGTGCTGTGGGTACGCACGTGCAGATAGCCAACATGCGCGCATGGTGGGTTATGATCAGTTAGCTGTTGCTGCACACTAGGCAATAATAGTGCGTGCGCAGGTTGCTGCATTACCGAACGGAGAGCGTGACCATGGAGTGGCCAGTGGGGTCCCAGTGAAGAGTGAGCTTGCGCTCGTACTCGTCGCGCTGGTGCTCGCGCAGCGTGAGACACGACTGCAGCCCCGCCGCGACGTCACGGTACGTCACGTCCAGCTTCTTGCGTGGGAAGATTGCCCATGGACAGGACGCCGACAGGTTCTCCAGCGCGCCTTTGTGTGTTATGCGCGAATGTGCATCAGCATGATCGATCAATCAACAAGAAGAATGAGGATCGTGTGAAGGGCAAAACACGCTGGGCACGACAGCAAGTACTGCGAACGCACCGAAGGGCTTGAGCGTCGCGCGCTTGGCCAGCACGGAGGAGGCGGAAGGCGACGGTGCGGCCATGGCGAGCGCGTGGGGAGAGCGGGGACTTGGACTTGAGCTGAGCTGCTCGCGTGCGTACGTGGCGGATGGAACTGGCCAGCTCGATGTCACCCTTTACCAATTCTCTCCTTCGTCACTCAACAACGAGAATGTGTGCGCGTGTTCGTTCGCAAAAAGCGTTTTGTTGTGGCATCTTCGCGCAACCTCACAATAAATTTGCAAAGTCAACACAGGTGCAGCGACTTTAGAAAAAAGGAGTTTGATGAAAATCTGACTTTGTGACTAAAGAATATGTGCACACTAAATATGTGCATCTGATTGGCTGCTGGTGCAGACTACACCCCAAATAACGATGAATGGATAGCGCTATCTTTTGTATCCCACCTTGCATTTCACTGTCTGAAACGCAGCATTGCTCAAAATAGCCGGATGATTCCCACAGACTATTCTTCAACGATTCTCTCGCCAAATGTAGGTGACACACAAACACACAAAATCAAACGCTTGATTCATTATTAGCTGAGACAGACTTAAGGTGCTGTCTGATAGAAGCAATTGCAGTTGATACCGATATAAGCTTGGGAGGTCGGTACAGTGTCTGCACTCTCTCTCTCTCTCTCACAACATATACTGCGATACTCTATGTGCTCGAAAGTACTGTAATGGTCAAAACCGATGAAAGAGTCAACTGAGTATTGACCACTGCAGTACTGTCCCTCACAGTGTTTGTGAAAAGAAAGAGGAGATCGCACACAAAACACAGACAGCATGGAGTTCCTGCGCAGCCTGAGCGAGCGCCACGAGCGCCTCAAGAAGAAGATCCACAGCACGCGCATCCCGCTCTCCGCCACGGGCCAGCGCTTCATGGGCGTCGTCTACTTCTCCATCCCGGTCGTCTGCGGGTACTTCATCATGAAGTGGGCCGAGCGCAAGGCGGAGACCAACTTCCAGTTGGAGGTGCGTGCGCATGCATCCACACAAACCAGGAGGTTTCATTGACGCAGAAGAGCTACAGAGTTGTAGCGCTCGTAGCAGGGTGGGTGTGCATGCACGTGCGTGGTATCCCCATGTGGCTAACCACCTGAATGGTCTGTAGGAGGACAAGATTCGCCACGCGGCTGGCTCGTCGGGGAAGTACGTGGAGCAGCAGAACGCCGCGCTCAAGAAGATGCTGGAAGAGTCGAGCAAGTAGAGCAGGCAGCGTGCCATTCCGACTAGCCTGGACGCAGTAGACGGACGACTTCGCCAATTTTGTGGACGCTCGCACACTAACCTACCCATTCCTGTGCTCTAACGCGATGCTAAGTATCAAGTGAGGACTTCCAAGACGGACTGGTCCAGTTGAGCATGAGCAAGTGCGATCCGAGCGAACTGGAGCGCGTGCTCCGTTTCTTTGACGCTGATCGGGCACAGTACTCTCCAGTGTACGCCACCCAGTCATCCTGCTGTTGCCGCGATCACTTCAGCGAATGCAAAGGGCTGTGCTTGGTGGGAACTGAAGGATCCCAGACAAGAATGGAGCGATCACGAGGCACGAGCTCCTCGTCTACTCCAAGAACCTGAGCACTGGGACCACAAACGATGGCGAGTTTGAGGTTATCATCCGTACCCTCAGGCACGTCAGCGGCGGCAGGTGCAAACTCGACCTGCTGGTGTGTGTGTGCTGGTCATGTCCAGAGACGGCTTGCTTGCAGTGCGTGCTCGAGATCGACAACGACATGGACATCCATATGCTCAGCAAGAGTGAGGCAGTCCAGTTGCGATGCAATGCAGTCTACGCTAGTTGAGATTTGTCGAGCTCTGGTTTCATACCAGTATACCCCCACACTCAAAAAGCAAGCAGTAGAATACCGGTACGTAGCTCTGTGAGCATCCTAATAGAGCGCCTTCAGTGGAGAAATGGGAGGGTGTGTGTTGTGCAATTGAACCTGACAGATCCATTTTCTCACAGAAGCGCCGCAGTTGATCGAACCAGGCAGTCGGTTGCTGCTGCTGCTTGACGCGCGCTTGTGTGTGCGTGGGAGAAGGCGACCGATTGATACCGATGGAGATCGAGGTCGGCTGCGTCGTGTCGTACGCGATCGGCAAGTCCGGTGTCGTGCGCTTCGTGGGCGAGACCGACTTCGCGCAGGGCGAGTGGGTCGGCATCGAGCTGGACAAGCCCGAGGGGAAGAACAACGGCGAGCTCAATGGCCGCGTCTACTTCACGTGCGCGCCGAACCACGGCCTCTTCTGTAAGAAGTCCCAGGTGAGAACAGGTCGCTGCTTATGTGTATGCGTGTATGCACAGCACATGCGTCACGTTGCGTGTGGGGGGTCTGATTGTTATTGCCTGCTGCGACTGTTGCGGTTGTTGTGTGTAGATCAAATCGGTGCTGTCACGACCAGGCGGGGAGTCAGGATCAGCGAGCTCACGAATGAGCACCGGTACGACTGCGAGTCGTCTGCAGCAGCTGCGCGACCGCCGCGCCTCGGGGGTCGGTACGACGACGACAGGGTCCTCCCTGCTGCGACCACCCGCATCAGCGCCAACTTCGGGGACGCGCGCTGCTGCGTCGGGATCCTTTTCACGCTCGTCGTCGATGGCGACTCCTCCAAGCAGTTCAAGCTCGACACCAACGAATGCGAGTGCGCATGGCAGCTTTGGGAGTGCGAGTAGTATCGGCGGGATTGCATCTGCGGCTGTCAAGAAGACAGCTTCCGCTGTCACGACCGCCGCTGCAAGCTCGTCGCGACTGTCGCTGGATGCTGGCGCTCGGCGGCCGTCGATCTCGCGTGCGCCAGCTGTGATGACAGCGTCGAGCGCGACAGATGAGCAGCTCGCAGACGCGAAGGCAAAGATCGCGAAGCTTGAAGAGGAGCTGGAACAGAAGAACCGAAACGTCGAGCAGCTGAAGCAGAGCCTCGCGGTGATGCGAGACGCGGCACGAGATGCTAAAGCCGAAGCGGAAGATGCGATGGATGAAAGCAAGGAAGAAAAGGAAGAAGCGCAAGCCATGGAAGTTGACGAAAGCGTGGATCCAGCTGCAGCCATGGAAGCAGAGCTGCTGGAGAAGATCGAATCGGTGAGACACGAAGCCGAGGAGCACGTGCGAAATGTCCGCGCTGAGCTGGAAGATCACATCGCGCAGCTTCAGATCGAGCATGAAGAGCAAGTCGATGAACTGCGTCTCGAGAATGCGACCCAAGCATCGGAAATCAAGTCTTTGGAAGCTGAAATCGCGCAGCAGAAGCTCCGGATCGCCCAGTTTACAGCTGCTGAGCAGAAGAAAGCAGAGGAGGTGGCACTTGCTGTTGCAAAGCAAAGCACGGGTGCTCGCAAGGTTGAAACGCTTGAGGCGCAGATTGCCGAGTTCCAGGAAATGATCGAGATGATGACCCTCGAAAAGGAAACGCTCGAGATGGATAAAGAGATCGCTGAAGAACGTGTGGAAGAGTGCATGGCGGAAATCGAAAAGCTGAAGACGTCGATGGCGCTTGCAACCACTGCCCCCGAACATCCGGAAGGCACGATTTCGTCTGATGAGCTGGCGGAAGAGAACCGAAAGCTGCGATCTGCTGTGAAGGCGCTCCATGAAAGATCTTCGGAAGAGAAGGCAGAGCTGAACAAGAAACTCCGACAATTCCAGCGCGAGCATACGGAACTGGTTGCGTTGCGCGAGGAAGTGGAGCAACTGGTAGGTGGATTGGTGTGCGTGTTCATTTGCGATCCAGACTCGTGCTAATGATTTGCTGTGGTGTTCCCATATTTACTTGCCAGACTACGAAGCGGCTCAAGTTGGAGTCGGAAGTGGAAGAGTTGAAGGAACTGCTGGATATCGCGAATGCGTACGAGAGTATGGTGGAAGATCTGACGGAGAAGAACCTGTCGCTGGGAGAAAAAGTGGCTGACCTGGAGGCGACTGTGATCTCGCTCGAGTCTTTGAAGGAGATGGCAGAAGAGATGGAGCACCAGCACGCCGAGTACGAAGACGAGCTCCGGGCTGAGATCGAATCGCAGCGTGTAGGTCTGCAGGAAGCCAAACAGGGACTGGTCGATCAGAAGACTGTGATTGAGGACAAGGACCGAACGATCGCACGCTTCCGAGATCTCGCGCAGACCCACCGAGAGGAGATCAATCAGCTGAAAGCCCAGCTTCGCGTTGAAACTGGTGAGCTGGAGACGCTGAAGGGAACGACGCACTCTGCGCTGAACCAGACAATGAGCCTTCGCGCGCTCGCTGCTGCTGCGCGGGAGCATGAAGCGGAGGCTGCAAAGCAGAAGATCAATGTGGAGCAAGCGAATCTGGAGAACACGTTCTTCCGAGCGATCATTCCGAACTCGATCCTGTCCGAGATGGACCAGAAGATGCTTCGTGTCCGACTTCGTTTGGGTCGAATCGCTGGGAAGGCTGACATTCTGGTTCAGTACCTGAGAAAGGATCTCGATCTGGTGCTTCAGCAGGATGCGAAGGAAGGGGGCAGCAGTCTGAACTTGCTCGATTCTGCTCGCTCGATCCAGCAACTGCTTCTTGGGGAGAAGCTAGCTGCGGTGTCGTGCCAAGCCAAGGAGGACCTCTTCATGCTCGAGTGCCACTTGACGACCGAGGAAGAGTTCGTGCAAGGCTGCACGCACCTTGATACCCCGTACGTCGGCGTTCTCGAGTCTGCACTCGACAGTGGTGTTGCAGCGTTTGCAGATGGCACGCTGCTTTCGTCTCGCGCGGGTGAGGCGACAGCGTACGACCGGCTCGTGGCA
This sequence comes from Globisporangium recalcitrans, assembly GCA_023333815.1. Lineage (NCBI taxonomy): Eukaryota > Oomycota > Peronosporomycetes > Pythiales > Pythiaceae > Globisporangium > Globisporangium recalcitrans. Next base: position 34,733 of record JAASFO010000084.1, on the reverse strand, counting down.
ACGCTCGACGAATGGCGCAACAGTCGATCGTCCACGGCGGCAGCAGTTTCTGCGGCGGAAGGATTCCCTCTTCGCTGTGCAGTGGTGAAGCTCCACGCGCGGAAGAGTGTGCTCTCCATGTCGTTCTCGTTGGCGGTCATGATCACATTTGCTCGCTCGGTGCGACTCTTCCTCGTGAGTCCAGAGAACGAGGCTCGCGAAGAATTGCGCACGAAGCTGCTCCCTGTTGTTGACAAGCTGATCGAGGAGACGTCGCTCGTGATCACGATCTGTCAGCATTTTTACCGCCGAGCAGAGATCGATCTCGCCCCATCCGACGAGGACTTGGATGGTGTCGTTGCTGTGGGTGGGGATGTCGTGGAGCTGATCCATGCGTACGCATCCGAGAGTCAAAGTATCTGGATGGTGCTGGAAGACCAGCTCTCGTTCGGTCGTCTCCAGGAAGGATCTGTTGATGAGTTGGTGTCGCTTTCGCAGGACTCGCTTCTGAGCTTGGTCTCGTCGCTGAAGGAGAAGGTCAGCTCGTTGTTCAAGTCGGTTTGTCGTGGAGCGTTCACGGACGCCGTGGCTGCTCGCTCTCGCGACCGCAACAATGACGAGGCGCTGGAAGGACGTCCGCAGTGGCGAATCCGCGCGCAGTCGATCCACACGGAGCTGCTGAACGCGTCCTCGCTGCGAGGCAGCTTGAATGAGTTGAACGAAGTCTGCCAGGCGCTACAGGGACGCATCCGTGAGCTCGAGCGCTCGGACAGTCAGTACCGTGTCGTGACTCAAAAGCTCGAGAGTGAGGTGCTACGACTCACAGAGGTGATCAGCCAGACTTCGAACGAGAAGACACAACTGGAAGGTCAGCTGACGAAGGAGAGAGAGCAGTTTGCATTCTCACTTGACGAATCCCACAAGGAGAAAGCAGCGTTGGACTCGCTGAACCGCGAGCTCCGAAAACAGCTGAAGCGGTCGAGCGATGCTGGCGCCGCAGCCTCAAGTGTGAGCAGTCGCAGCAAGACGTCGTCGCTGAGCCAAGGAGACGCGGAAGCCTTCCGAAAGGCGTTCGAGCAGCTGCACAATGATCTGCGCCACGTGCGTGGAGCGCTCGCAAGAGAGCGCCTGGACCGCATTCTCGGTCCTGAAGCACCACGTTCGCAGAAGCAACAGCAGCTGCACAGTCAACCAACTGTCTCGGACCGTTTGTCGCAGTCGTTGAACGAAGTAAGCAGATTCTCCAGTCAGGTGACAGCGCAGATGTCGATGCCTCGTTTGGTCAACTTGAAGCATGCAGTGGAGTCCGCGCACAGTCAGCTCGTGTCAACGAAGCTTGCTCAGTCGAGGAGTCTGAAGACTTTGTCCGAGTTGCGTTCGCAGATCAGTGCAGCGATGCAAGAAGAGGGCTGGGGAGCGGACGTTGTGAGCGCGATCGATCGCGGCGAGAACGTGTTTGGGTGGCAGCCGCCCGAGATGGAACGCCCGGCGCTGCTCTTGAGTCGCGTGACCCTGAACGGCGGAGGAGGTAGCACCAAGAACAGCAGAGGAGGAGACGCGTGCCTGCCAGCGATCCCGTTGCTTCTGAATCGGTCCGAGGTCAAGCAGCTCTCGCAGACTCTGGTTTGTTGATAGAGTGCCTGAGCTGAGCGGAAGAGGAGAATGGTTGTCAGCTGGGGCTACTGCGAAACAGAGCGGTCTCGTTGAGTTGGATATGGAGCTGCAGTATGCATGCTGAGTGTTTGAACTTTGGTGACACATGTATATCGCGACCACCTTGTGCATGACGTGAAGCAGCATTTGGATCATGAAGGTGTGTGAGTCGTTGTGCGTGAAGATGATCGATCACGAAGAGAAGAAAGACTTGGCGCTGTGATGAGGTGGCATACGGTACTGAGATCCTCAATACCGGTAGTAACTAGCATTTACCGGTTTCGACCCTTCACACTCACACTCACCTGCCTTTTTTAATGCTGTGTGAGCGTGATGCAGAAAGGAAAAATGCGGGGGAGATGACGTGACATGTGTTCTTATGTAAAGCTGTATGTCTGGAGGGTGGGCGAAGCTGAGCTCTGGGTTTCAGTTGTTGTTTTGTGTTGGTTTCTCAGAAGTAAGGAAAGGAAGGAAAGAGAAAGCAGGTGAGTGAACATGAGTGCTCTCTCTCTCTCTGCATGCGCGCATGCTCACACCGCGGTCTCTAAATGCGTATGTGTGCATGTGTCGTCTTTAGCAGTCCGCGTCTCTCCTGTTCCGCACAAGCCCCAGCCGCGGTCACCAGCAGAGGAACGACTGCGAACACAAGACGCAAGAAGCACTCGCGACGTTTACGCTCCCACCACACACCCACCGCTAAATGCAAACAATGGGCACGACCACTCAGCTCGGGGGATCGGTGCTCTCGGCGGGGCCAACTGGAAACGGGTTAGTGGACAAGTATGTCGTTGATGTGCATGGTTGGTTGGTTGAGATGAAACGCTGGTGGCATGGCGGAAACATGGAGATCGATGGAAAGGGACGCAGCGATTGCGAATGGAAAGTTGGCTGATATGTGTTGTTGTTGCTGTTGGATGCAGCGTGACGTATGGCAAGCTGCCGCCGCTCAACCCAGACGACCTGAAGTTGCCGCCTCCGCCCCCGTCGGCGGCTGACAAGGTGCCTGCGGAGGATGCGATCTCGCTCAGCGAGGTGTGGGAAGAGATCAAGACCAAGACCAAGGAGATGATCCTGGGCTCGTCCGTGTCGGGTCTCGTGTCGGCCATGCGCGGGTTCAACTTTGTGTTCGCGGGCTGCATGGTCGCGCTCGCGATCGTCCAGATCATCGACTCGGACTCGGCGTTCAAGGTCATGGCCGACGCGCTCTCCGTTATCTACACCATGTACGTGCGATCTCTCGCTCCCCCTTTTCGTGGTGTGAATATAGACGAAGATGTCAAACTAATGGTCATGGTTTTCCCTTGTTTGTGTCAACATACAGCTTCTTCGCGTTGATCTTGCTCGGCTACGAGCTGCGGACGCAGGCGGTGGACTCGATCCTTCGCGACAGCTTTGGGTTCATGTACAGCCCATGGGGTCGCTGCTTGTTCCTGAGCATGTAAGCCCATCTGCGAGACAGCGGTTCTTATTTGGTTTCAAGTTGATACTGATGTCTCTTTCGCTTTCAACAGGATCTCCATTTTCCCGTTGGGCATGGTCGGCGTCTACGGTGTGCTCGTGTCGCTCATGGGCTTCACGAATGCCTACTTCAACTACTACGTGATCATGAAGCACCCGTCGTTCACGCGCGGTGTGCCAGACTACGTGCCTCCAGACGCCACGCCAGCCGCCTCGGGCTCGGCCGTGTAAGCCTGGAGAGAGAAAGAAGTTGGCGTCATTCTGCTGTATTGAGTTCTTCGTGGACCGGATGCTCGCCTCGTCTCGGATTGATCCATTTCCGTTCGCTGACTACCGTAGCAAGCACACCAGCCGCACGAACCATTCGACAGCTGCATGTTACTCTCTTTTTACTTCTAAATAATAGTGGGCAGCGCTGCTGCTTTTGTGCATGTTACGGTGACACGCATGTTGCATTTCTCTCGTGCTGATTCTCCATTTTCATTTGTGAGATCAGTTGGCAATCCAAACGCGCTTAAGTACGGAAGAGCAATCCCAAGCGAAGAACCCAGCAGCCCAGAATCCCAAGAAGCTGAGCCAGTGCAGCAATGCCGAGCGAAGAGACTGCCGCAAGCACGGTGGACGGCATCTGCGAGCGGGTGTGCAAGAAGCAGGCGTGCGCGATCCAGTTCTGTCTGCAGCGCAGCGACTACCAGGAGCGCCGGTGCGCCGAGACCATCAAGCGCTACTACGACTGCTGCGAAGCCGCCAAGCGCGCTCAACACAAGCAGCAGCAACAAGAGGACTAGCGACACAATCAGCAGAGGCGTGGCGACTGTGTGCTGATTAGTATGATGAGGGTGTTAGGCGCTTGTGGTCTCACGCGCACGTGGAGCATGCGCTCGTGGGAGCGGCGTCATGAGCTTCTGGTGGAGCTGCTGGAGTGTCCACAGCACATGCGCGCTGCTCAGCATCAGCACGCTATCGTAGGGAGAGAGAGAAAGTGGCCATCGTCAGAGTGAAATATACAGGAAATCAATGGTTTTCGAAGGCGCACCTTGTGATCTCCCAGGACAGCAGCAGGAACGTCGACACTGCGACTTGCAGCAGCAGCAAGCACGCCTGCCCGATCACGAGAAGGAAAACCTGGACGCTCACACTCTGCAGCAGGGTCTTTGATACCGAGAGTGGCTGGGTCGTCGTCGGCGTCGCCACAGCATGTGACGCAGCCTCAGCGCCATCGTGGGGGTCTTGGCTCTTTCCTGCTTTCTTCTTTTTCTGCTCGGAAGCAGCACATATGGCAAACCCTTTGGTGAGCAGCTACAACAGCATGGCTGCTGTGATGGACACCAATCGATCAATATGAGGAGGTGCGTTACCTGCTTGATGACGGCCGCTGCGTCGTTCTCGTCTTCGTTGTCGTTGAGGTCGACGGCGCGCCGCAGCTCCGCGACGAGCTCTTTACCGCGCTGCTGGCTCCAGTTCGCACTCAGCTCGCGCGACTGCGACTGCGAGAGCGCCACGAACTTCGCTGTGAGCAGCACGAACGTGTGCGTGAGGACGCTGAGACCCGCGAGCGCAAACGCGATGTGGTCGTAGATCAGATCCTCTTTCTACAGGAGGCAACAAGTTACTGTAGTTTAGAACTCCCATTTTGTATGGGGTACATATGGAGAATAGCCGGTGCTTACGTGGTTGTAGAGCACAGAGAAGACCGGCGTGACGAGCAGCACTTCCAGCATCGCGAGCAAGATCTGCGGCCACGGCACTCGCGCTTTCGACTTGTCAAGCAGTGCAACGGACATGGACTCGACCAGCGCGCTGCAGTAGGCATTAAGCATTCATAAAACCACAAGTGATCAGTCCCTAGTTAATGCAAAGAAAGATGATCCTAGTAGCTCGAGCTTTATAGCACGTGCATTTGAATTAGAAGCTGGACGTGTCGATTTCGCGATGGCGTGTCGTGGAAATACAGGAACGGACCGTGAGCCGCAATGCCCACGATCCCCATGACGACGCGCCAGAGCACGACTCTCTTCCTGTCGGCGTCCAGCATCACGAACGGAGGCGCTCGCGAGGTGGCGACAACCGCTCTCCCCAGCCACAGAGCAGCCCATGCCAGCATCAAGAGCTGCGTCATGCCAACATGCTGTGCAGACAAATAGATCCACGCGCATCAGTCGCCATCGTGCTCGCCATCAAGTAATAGAATCACACACACCACAGACTGCTCCATTGACCCACTCATTCGCTCACCTCGTCGTACATGAGCACGTTCTGGATCACCAGCGCAATCACGTTGTGGATCCACAGAGTGCGGTCGAGCACCACGGGCGTGCTCGCGAGCTCCGCAGCGAGCTGGTTGTAATGCGGAAGCAAGCCATTGTCACTCACCAGATCTAGCGAGCCACTGCTTCCGTGACCAGCAGCCAATGACGACGCGTTAAGAGCTGCAGGTGCAGTACTGTGAGAAGCAGCAGCAGCGTGTGTGGTTGTGGTCGCATGCTGAGCCCCCACAGAGCCGCCGTTCGTAGCCGCGCCGCCGCGCTTCTTCTTGCTCATAGTCGATCAAAGACTTGCAGAGCTCTTTCGGATCAAGGACAGCTCTTGTCCTTCGTGACAACCACCACATATTCCCCTCTGATTGGCTGGTTTTAGGTGCTACTCATCTGATTGGCTGAAAAGAATCCAAACCATTTGATGCGTTTGCTTCTCATATTTCTTTCTGGAAGACTACACACACTCACAAACGAGACTTGCGTCCATACAAAAAAGGCAAGAAGCAGCCAGACAAGCGCGCCAAGAATGCTCGCTCCAATGCGCCGCGCGGCTCGCCGAGCGCTCCAGACCAGCGCCACCGCTGCCAAGTTCCAACGCAGTGCTGCTGTCTCCCCATTCGCCGCTGCGCAGGTGCTTCTCGCGTCGGCGTCCGCTCCGCGATCGTGCCTCTTGTCACAGAGAGCGTTCTCCACCGCCGACGCATCGTCGAGTGACAATGGTAATGGCGCGGCGCCGCTGGATGCGGTGGAGGAGAACCGCTTCCTGGAGCTCGCGGACACGGCGCTGCACGACATCATGTCGTGGCTCGACGGCGTCGAAGAGATGCTCGAAGAGTCCGACATCTCGCTCTCGGTATGTCTGCCGTTGCGTTGCTTTTGTGTGAATTGAACTGCTTGCTCGCTGGAGCGAACGCACCATTTGGTCAGGGATCTCATGCTGATTTTGCGGATCGCGCTCTCCGTTCTATGCGACTGTTAGCAAGGAGTGCTGAAGATCGACCTCGGCGAAGACGGCACGTGGGTGATCAACCGCCAGATCCCGAACCGCCAGCTCTGGTGGTCGTCGCCGATCAGGTGAGCACTCGGCTTTGACGCCATATGGATGTGTCCTTGTCTGTGGACTAACTGTGAAACGCCTGGATGTCTGTTGTGTAATGCAGTGGACCACGTCGCTACGAATACGACGCGGAGACGGGCACGTGGCTCAACACGCGCGACGGCACAGAGCTCATGGAGCTGCTCCGCAACGAGATCTTTGAGGCGTCCGGCATTGAGATTTATGAGTAAACCCCACCAATCCAAAACAAACAGGAAGTTCGCAACCAACATCTCCACTGGCTTGGTTCGGTTCCGTTGTCTGTCTGGCTGGGCATGTGCAGATGTGTGTGGTGGCAAATGCTTCCCATCTATTACGTGATGATAAATGGCGCGTTTTCATTTGTCCAGGTTCCCTGCGCGCGCGCGTGTTGTCCAGGTTGTGGGGGCTTCTTCGCGGTTCTATTTCGTCTATTCGTCCTCTTCTGCGTCGTCGTCAGCGAGCAAAGTCTCTCTATTCTGGTCGACTTCGTGACGCTCGTTCATGTAATTCTGCACCATTTGGCAAACAAACCATCGAGTTAGGACAGACATTCACAGCACTCTAAAGTCCATTTTTGAAGCACGAAAGACGCACCGCAAGAAGCACGCTGCGCGTGTGCTCGGTGGAATTGTCGAGCGCGCTCGAGCCCAGCAGCCCTTTTCGCCGCGCTTCCTCCTCTTCCCACTCGGCAATCGCCCGGTCGCGCAGTTCAAAAATGTGCTCGCGACGCCGCTTTTCGTTCTCCACCTCGGCGAGTTGCGAGTAATACTCTTTTTCCTACAAGCCAAAGTTTAAGAAGACACATGCCGGATATTAGACACTCTATCAAGTGGATGAAATTGGTTCGACCCAATTTAGGACATGAGCCACACCTCGTCCATCATCTTGCGCCACATGTCGCCCATGATCTTCCTCGTCTCCGACGCAGATCGGCGCGGCTTGAGCTTGTTCACCGCGTCTTTCTGCACTTGACAGTACATGATGAACGGGTTGAGCGGTCGAGGCATCTTGAACTCCTACACATCCATCCCAACAAGACAGTGTTAGCGAGCCAATCTACTGACATGAAAAACGACCAACGTCTATCCGTTTTCACAGATTCGAACCTTCTTAAGAGGACGCTTCGGTGCGTGATGGCCGTTTGCGTTGACGTGCTGCCGTGGAAAGCGGGGCTTCTTCACAGATGTCGGGCTGAAAAACACATTCCAGACAAGGACAATCAGAATCACGGCGACGCCCCTTCATCATATCACAGGATCAGCCAGAGTCGACCAAGCAGTCAGAAACGTACCGTCGAGCTGCAGCGAGTCGTGAGGAAACATACTGCTGCTCTTCTTTCGTGAGTTCGCTCAGCGCAGGCTGCCAGAGTTCTATCAGAACCAAACCAATTTAGAAATCAGTACTCAAGCTCCAATTTCAGATAGAAACAATGGCGAGGCAGCGGACGTACTGGCTTCCTCGTCGTCGCGAAAGACGTTGTCGACTGGGGGCAGCACGTCGATGTAGCCGCTCGGCGCTGTCGCTGTTCGAGACGCGAGTTTGCCCCTCGTCGGGTCGTTTCCTATCCACCCGTGCGCGTAGATCGCCCGCCGATACGCTGAGACTTGCTCGCATATGGAGAAGGCGATCGCAGTCTCGAACGGGTCAGGCAGGTTCAGATCTGCACAGAGCTGCATGGCACAAGAGACAGAGAGAGAGGAGTGAGACGACAGCCACACACACACACTGCACTGTTATAGTATCAGGTTTTGCTAGGAGCGCATCTCATACCGTGCTTGCGAACGTCTGGACGTCGGAGAACTCGCTGCTAATATCCCACTCAAACTGGTCACGCAACTGCACACACATGCATGTAAATCGACCATAAACACAGCCGTGGCGGTGAGACAACGAATACCCCACAGCACATAACACACCACAGATGGGACAACGATGAACTGCACTACACTCACCGCTAGACCGTCGATAATCAGGTCGAGATAGATAGGATGTAAGCTCTCCGGCACGCTGAGGTCGGCGCCGATGAATGACGTGAATGTGGTCAGTTGGCGGCGAATCGACTCGGCGATGGCGTCCTTCACGGTCTCACAGAAGCGCTCATCCAGCGCGATCTGCGCAGCGATTGCTTCCGGCGAAAGAGTGGGCGATGCGCTGCAGGAAGGACACGACCATAGCGTCCACACGACACAATCAGTCTGTGATAATGATAGCCAAACCATGAGCTGGTAGCTTTTCGAGCATGCATGCCCACGTACGCGTTGAGCAGGAGCGTGTCTTGGTACCGCGTGCCGTTCACGTCGACGTCGATGCGGATCGGACACATCATGTCGCTCGACGCCTTCACGCGCGCAGGCGCGGCCACTTCGGTCGAGAGCTGCTTGGACTCGACCCGTCGCTTCCGCTTTCGGTTATTAGGCGACGAGGAGGAAGACGAGAGGTGATTGGCATTCGAGCTGCTCGGGTGGGACGTCGGCTTGCTTGAGATGATGCTCTTGCGGTCGCTAGAGTGTCGAGGGAACTGGGCAGGAGGATCATAGAATACCAAGCGCTTGAGATACAACCGAACGCATACCTGCTTGTATAAGTGTACGCAATGCTCACCTGCGTGGGCGTCGAGGTTCTCCGCGCAGTGCTCGCGATGGGGGCGAGCGGCTTCGCCACCGCGTTCGCGATCACCTGGCGAGCGAGCGAGATCTGGAAGCGCGCCAGCAAGTTCTCCACCGCCGTGTCCGCTCGCTGCGACAGCATACAACAGACAGACATCAGACATCAGGCGACGCACGCACAAAGCATGTTTGTTAGTTGGGTTTGCTCGCACACCCGCTCGTCCATCCATACAGACGGACGAGATGCAAACAGAAGAGCTTCAAACAGACCAACCCATCCCCACATACACATACATACGCGCAAGCTGAAGCACACACACACACATGCTGTACATTCACTCTCTCTATCACACACACAGAGATGGCTATAGACTGCTGAACGCCAAGCTGAACTGCCATCCATGTACGTACATCGAGCGCGACTTTCTGCTTGCGGTTTTCCGGCGCGAGGAACTCCCGCAGCTGGTCGAGTGGCCACGCCAGCTGCTGCGCCACCTTGGTCTCTGTCAGCGCGTGGCGCTGCATGAAGAGCGCGAGGCGGTCAGCCGTGCAGCTGGCCACTCCGGCGGTTCCGCCCGCTGCCGCCGCCATCGCCATCGCCGCCGCTGCGCTGGAGGAGCTCATGAGGCGATCACTAGAGGCTCAAATTCGGCTTTTTTGGCTGGGGGCAGCTGTGGTTTAGGAGCGCTAGCCCCTCTCGAAACCGATACGAGTGCACCAGATTCGGTTTCAACGGGTAACAGAACAGTATGCTGCAAAAGAGACTGCACAACGAACAGTGATTGTATGAGATTTTTGAATGTGCTTTGTGGTTGATGGTAAACCTCTGGCGTGTTTGTTGGCGCGCAATTTGTGTTTGGGATTTTGTAATCGCTGCCATCGAAACAGAGCTTTTGAGTTGCAGCAGGAAGATCATCATTTTGGCAGCAAGTGCTCAATGACGCGCTCCGTAATAGCCCTCTGCAAGGCACAGCAGCCAACAGCAGTGCATGCAAACGATTACTAAGACGCCACGGATGTGTGTGTGTGTGTGTGCGAATCGCTGCACTCATTCATTCATTCGTTCATCAAAACTGTCGACAACGCGTGAGTGAGTGATCCATCACTCAGCACGACGACTTGACACCGAGTACTATGCGCTACGACTTTTCTACCTTTCCGCATGCGTCTACGGCGCGTCACGCGTACTTAAAGACGCGCGGGACGCGAACAAAGATTCTGCGCTGTCGTCGTCGCGCTGGTCGGAGCGGCGTCGAATGCCCGGCGCGCGCTTCGCAGCACTGCTTCTGTGGCTACTGCTGCTGTCGCCATTGCCGTCGCCATTGCTGTCGGTGGAGCTACTCGCACCAAACGCGCTCTGCTGAGCCTGCTCGTGCTGCTGGGAGAGCGCGAAGCGGTTGTCGCGTGAGAGGCAGATGGACGGCGACCGCGGCGAGCCGACCACGTCGATCGAGAGCGTCGGGACGATCGCGTTGCGGCGGTGCACGATGCGGCGCGACGAGAAGCGCTCGCTGAACTGCACGGGATTGACACTCGCGTCTGCGTCTGCGGTCGTTTGGCTGGATGCGCTGACGCTGGCGCTCGCTCGGCGCGGAGGTGAGTCTGGAATGTGGAAGCCCATGGTGTACGTACTCTTCAAGCCTCGAAGGTTGGTTGATGGAGTGAGAGGGTTGGTAGGTCGACACGCTTAGCTGGGGACTCTGGAGCAGAACGTGCGAGAGTGAAGAATGGGGTGACTTGAAAGGCGGGCAACAATAACTGGCTCACAAAGAAGCGCTTGGGAAAGAAAGGACGGACGGTCATCGATCGGTCGGGAGAGATTGAACGAGTTGTCGCATTGAAGGAGAAGAGCGAGGACACCACTCTGCCGCTCGCTCGTCTGTGTGGCAAAGACTTGTGGTGGCAATGGGACATTGCGCTGCTGTTCGTGTCCCTCGTCTCGGCAATGCAGCTTTCTATTCCGCCCCCAACGTAACGATCCCCAGTCCTCACGAGTTGCGTGAGCAGGATGTGCAGGCTTGAAGCCTGATAATGATCATGCAACCATATTATTGGCAGCTGACCGTTGCACAATGCCTGTATCTCTAAGTGCGATGCCAACGACGATTTACTGCAAACACTCGACCAAGTACGAACATCTGAAGTGCGGATTCATTCGAACAAAGTGTATCGTCACCGCGTGGCAGTCAAACCAGATACACAAGTCGAATCTCATCAAGTCGTTGAAGATGCTGCCGCGTAATGGAGGCGGAATGAGCCGCGGTCGCAACGAGCGCCGCTTCGACACGCGCAAGATCATCCTCGTGGGCATGGCGCTCGTGTTCATCTCCTACTTCGCGGTCGTGAACATGTTCTTCTCGATCTCTAGCACGCCCGGCGCGGTCGTCCACAACGGTGGAGCTGCTGGTGGCTTCCAGGCGGCGCACGAGCAGCAGAACGCGGCCGAAGCGCTCGCTGCTGCTAAAGAAGAAGCGCAAGCGGAGGCAGAGGGAGCGCAAGTGGAGAGCGAGGTCACGCAGAAGCCGACGCCAAAGCAGCCGGAGCACAAGTGGACCCGCAACCCTGACCGCCAGTACGTGTGGCTCGACGTCGCGATCGATGACGTGTACGTTGGCCGTGTCACCGCCGAGGTACGACATGTACACACGCACACAATGGCGAATGGTTCGCTGACGGTATGGTGGTGTGACTCACTGCATGTATGCGTATGTGCCTGTTTGCTTCTTGTTGTTGGTATTCGACGCAGTTGTACACCGACATGGTGCCAAAGACGGCCGAGAACTTTCGCGTGCTCACGACGGGCGAGAAGGGACCGGACTACTCGTTCAAGAACAGCGTCTGCCACCGCATCCTCAAGGGCTTCATCGTGCAGTGCGGCGACTTCACGACGGGCAAGGGCTATGGCGGACGCAGCATCTACGGAAACAAGTTTGACGACGAGCCGAACGGGCTGCGCCTCACGCACTCGAAGCGGTACATTCTGCAGATGGCGAACTCGGGTCCCAACACGAACGGCAGCCAGTTCTGCTTCATGCTCGGCCCGGCGCCGCACCTGAACGGCCACCACGTGGTCTTTGGCGAGGTCGTCGACGGCTTCAACGTCGTGGACAAGATGGAAGAGGCGGGTGTTCAGGCGGACGGCATCGGGCTGCAGCACAAGGTGCAGTTCATCGACGGCGGGGAGTACCTGTAAGGTCTGGGGCGTCTTTCAAAAAGAAAAAGGCTCGGGTAGCCTGTTCATTTGCTTGCTTGTGTGACACGGAGACCGCTCTTAGTGATGTTTGGTGAGTGAATGCAATGGAGACGAGAGAACCATTTTGAAGTGTCGATCTTGGTTTGCTCTCAAAGTGTCTACTTGATGTGGACGCAAGTGTCGCAGATTACTTTTTTGTTGCCACAGTGTCTGTCTATTTGATGCGGACGTGAGTTGTCCAGGTTGATCTCTTTTCTGTTACTCTACGACAGGTGTCCCATTTTCTCTGCAAACGCGCGATACTGACGCAGCGAGTGCGGGGACGACCCAGGGGTGATCCCCTCCAGCGCTTCCTCGAAATGACGCATCTGCACCGTCTCAGCAAAGATCGACTCGCGCAACGAGTGGAGCGCAGCTTCTCGACAAACATTCTGCATTGCATAACCCAGAAAAGAATGTGAGTGTAGAGTGAGTGGCCACGTGACCTGTCTGCCAGCGACAGATCCATAATGTCCACTGTCAGACGTACCTCGAGCTCTGCGCCACTGAAGAACTGCGTCTTCGCAGCGATCGCAGCCAAGTCGACATCACTTGCGAGCTGCATGGGCTTGGAGTGGATCTCCAGGATCTTGAGACGATCCCCCTCCGTGGGCAGGTCCACGTACAGGATGCGATCGAAGCGTCCGGGTCGCAACAGCGCCGCGTCGATGCAGTCCGGTCGGTTCGTGGCGCCGATCACCAGCAGCCCGTCGGCAGACTCGACGCCGTCCATCTCATTGAGCATCGTGGACATCACGCGCATCGCAGAGCTTGAGCCGGATCCGGAATCGCTCGAGCCGTCAAACTGGCGCTTGGCGACCAGCACGTCGATCTCGTCAAAGAAGATGATCGCTGGGAGCGCGGCTCTGGCGTCGCGGAACACTTGACGCACCGCTGCCTCAGCGTCTCCGAAGAACGGAGAGAACACTTTTGCAGCAGACAGCGTGAGGAACGTCGCGCCACTCGAGTGGGCAGCAGCGCGCACGATCGTGCTTTTGCTGCAACCCGGTGGACCGTAGAGCAGGATGCCTCGAGGCGGCTGGCAGATTTGAAACAATCAGAGAGTACGACGAATACGATTGTGAGCCATGAGCAAGTCACAGAGTCTGTTAGTGAGCACAAAAGCAAACTATAAAGACGCACCTTGACACCGAGTCGCGTGAACGTCTGCGGGAACTTGATGGGCCACTCGAGCGCTTGCTGCAGCGCGAGCTTCGTGTCTTCCTGACCACCGATGCTGTCCCAACCAAGGCGCTCAAAGTCTTTGCTGTTAGGATATCCACAATACGAACAAGAGAGAGAGAGAGAGAGAGAGGTTAGCCAGACCCAATTGGAAATGGTGGTGGTATCCGTGCGAGATATACGTACGAAAAGCCGGTCGCGCCACGAAGCGAGGACGCCACGACCACCTGCATGGCTTGCTGGAAATCTGCCATCGCCACTTCGAACACCGGTTCCTTCTCTTTGATTCCCGCGTGACTCGGGTCCAGCACTGTGTACTGCAGTTCGCTCTCGGCGCTACCTGCGGCACTCTTCTCCTTGTCGTGGTTCTCATTCTTCAATAGAAACGAGAAGAAGCTCGCCGTCTTGTCACTGCCACCACCATTGCCACTCTGTTGAGTCTGCTGCTTCGCGAGAAACCACAATGGGATCGCGATCGGGTTCGCGGTCCACGCGTTCCCTGCGATCACGGCCGAGAAGTTCGCGTTGTAGAGCGGCTTGCTGCCCTGGCGCTTCCACGCGGTCCACCACTCGGCGAGCTCGTTGTCTCTCGCCATCTCCACGAACTGGCGCGTGGTCGCGACGGCGAGCGCTTCTCGGCAGAGCGCGGCGATGTCGGCGCCAACGTATCCGATCGATTTGCGCGCCAGCGTGTCGAAGAAAACCGATCTCCTCATGTCCTTACTAGTTTCAGATGAGCTGCTATTGCTGGCACAGATCGGCATATCCTGCATGTTCATCTCGAAGATCTTCTTTCGCGCTTCCGCGCTCGGCGGCGCAATGAAGAGCTCCCGGTCAAAGCGTCCAGGGCGTCGCAGCGCTGCGTCGATCGAGTTCGGTAGGTTCGTCGCGCCAACGACGACCACGTGGTCGCGCGCCTGCTTGTCCACACCGTCCAACAATGTCAGCAGCTGCGCCACCACGCGACTGTGCGCGGTTGCACCGCTCGCTTCGCGCTTCGGACAGAGCACATCGAGTTCGTCGATGAAGATCACGCCCGCACCTTTCGCTCGTCGCGCAAACTCCGAAGCGTCTGCAAAGATCTTGCGAAGCGCAGTCTCCGCGTCGCCAACGCCACTCGTCATGATCTCTGCGCCGTTGATGATCTTGAGCTGGAGCGGCACTAAAGCGCTGCATTGGTGCACAACTGCGCGTACTAACAGAGTTTTGCCCACACCAGGAGGTCCGCAGAGCAGCAGCCCCTTCGGAAACTCGATCCCGCAACGCTCACCGAGCTCTGCATTCTCCACGGGGAGCAGGATCATATCGCGCAGCGCCGCTTGCTCTTTCTCGAGACCTCCGATCTTGGGAACTTCTTTGCTGTTGCTGGAATCACCAGTCGTCAAACCTGAAGCACTCTGCATTGCCAAGTCAACGGTGTCGCCTGCTTCGTCCTCAAAGCTTGCTGTGAGAGTCACTCTGGTGTTGGGCGTCACGCGCGCGAACTCTTCATCTGGATACACGGACACGACCCTGAACTCGACCACTTGATCGCCTGAGTTGCCACCTCGACCACTGGGCACTGGAAGCTGCACGACTGCGTTGCGACAGAGCAGGAAGTGGTGCTGCAGCGTCTCCTGCAGCACCTGCTGGTACTCGTAGTTCCTCAGCCACGCTCGCGCCTGCTCGCGCTCTTCCCTGCTCTCAACAGCATCGCCACCACCTGCTTGCTTTTCTCTCTCGAATACTTCCAGTGTCACTGCAACTGCGTTGCGCATCTTGGTGCTTGGGATCCACTGCACGCCGCTGTACTCTGTATCTCCAGCGAATCCAGCGTCTGCGCCACCTAGATCTCTATACACAGACGGCCGCGCAGTCAACTGCACACAGCCGTCAATGCTCAGCGGTCCATGGAAGCTATCGCCGTCGCCATTGTCGTCCTGCGCCAATGCTGCGCGGCAGATGAAGAGCGTCTCGCGATCTCTCTCGCTGCTGCTGATAGTGCTGTCTGTGAGGTCGCTCGCGCGCACCGCCACGTACTGACTCATGTGCTGCGGGCGCGCGCGGATGCGGCTCGCCGGCAGGCGGCAGCGCGTCGTGAAGCGGTCGAGCCGCGTGGACGCGGACGTCGCGGCCGCATGTCCAACCGGCATCGCTGTCTCGTGTTGAGCTCTTCATAAAGTTGGTGGTTGCCTCTATCCTCATTTACAGCATAGCACGCGGAGCATTCTATTCAGCAGGTTGCCTGTCCCTCCCCTCTCCAAAATCGTCGATCAGATCTCCAGAATGCTCCCATTTCCCACCAATCGAGCATGCTAATCTCGTATTTACCACTCATTTCACCCAATTACAGGATCGTACTGACATCTACTCGAGCTTCATTGGGTGAAAAGGTCTCGAGCGCACAAGCAGGGGACTCTCGTTCCAGTCAACGGCCAGCATCACGAGCAGCTTCACACGGGAAGAGCATATCAAGCAGAGCCATCACCATGCGCGCCGCCGCCTCGTTCCTGACGCGCCGCCTGCAGGCCAGCGCCGCCGCCACCTCCGCGTCCAGCGCCAAGCGCGGCATGGCCTCGGGCTCCCACGGCCACGGCAAGGAGTACCCGTTCGGCATGCACTTCCACGTCAGCCCCGTGCACAAGAACCTCGCGCTCGCCTACGGCACCATGCTCTGGCTCTGGGTCTTCTACCGAGCAAAAGAGGACGGCCGCGTCGTGCTGGTACGTTGAAGCGACTTTGTGTGTGTATATACGACTAGTAGGCTGTGTACTACTGCGTAGGAGGGGAGGGCTATCCTATCCGTCGCCTCTCGTGTGTGTGTGCGTCTCCAAATGGCTCAATGTGGTCATTTTTCCGGTGGTCTCTCTCATAATGATTCTGTCGGTCCTGTCGGCGTATTGACTTTTCTCTCTCTCAACAATGCGTAGGGCTTGGAGCACCCATGGGATCACGGCCACGGGGACCACCACGGCGACGTCGCGCACTCGCACTCGCACGGCAAGATCCAGTACGCGCGCGCGGAGATCGGCGAGCGACCTTCGCTCGTGGCGGCGGAAGAGGACGACGAGGACGACGAGTAACTGCAGACGCTACACACAAGACACAAACACGAGAAAGGAGAGAGAGAGAGAAGCCATTATAGGGAGTGTGTGGGGCGGTGGTGCAGATGGAGAGCTCGCTTCTACCTAGTTCGACCTCGTCATTACGGTCCAGCGACGCTCGCCAGCCTGATGGAGAGAGACTTCGCTACCATTACAAGCAGTTCCCAAGTCTCGCTGCCTGTGTGTCAAGCGTTTGTACCAGTGATTGCGAGCGAGAGAGAGGGAGAGGTCACCACAAGCTACCACCACCCCAGCTTCCATTTTCAATACAGCCAATTATTCACACAATACAGCAGTGGGGGTTCTTGGCTTCAAGTGTATCTTCATGGACTGCTTGTTCTCCGTGCTGTTCTGTGTGGATTTGTGTCGATTCGGTAGCTCTACAGCTCTAGTCTGTGACTCCCAGCAGCGTCAGTTAGCTCTGCGTGATGTTCTTGCCCGCGACGCTGTCCCCCGAGAGCAGGCAGAGCTGGTCGATCTGCTTCTTGAAGAACTTTTGCGCCTCGGCGCGCTTGACCTTGAACGTGGGCGTGAGCAGCTCGTTCTCGACCGAGAGCAGCTCGTGGTGCAGGTAAATCTGCCGCACGCGCTCAAAGCCCGCGAGCTTCGCCTTGGCGCTGGTCTCGTCGATCTCTTTCTGGATCAGCTTCTTGAGCACGAGCTGGTCGCAGAGCTCCGCCATGGTCCGCGCGGCGCTCGTGAGTCCATTCGCCGCCGCCATCCTGCGGACCGCGAGCTCGTCGGGGACAACCACGGCCACCAAGTGCGAGTGGAAGCTGTCGCCGGTGACAAAGAGCTGCGCGATGCTCGACCTTCTCGGGGGCGACGTACTCGCCCTGCGACAGCTTGAAGATGTTCTTCTTGCGGTCGATGATCTTGAGCTGACCCAGGGGGGACCAGAGGTCAGTGTCCCCGTGTGCAGCCAGCCTTCGTCGTCGAGCGCCTCGGCCGTCTTCTCGGGTAGCTTGTAGTAGCCTTTAAACAGCGACGGTCCGCGGATGCAGATCTCGCCACGACCCAAGCACGGGAGCCGCTCGTCGCCGTGCTCTCTGTCAGCGACGGTGTAGTTCATGTCCGGCACTGACGTGAGCTTCAACTCGGTGACGGTGCAGACGATCGTCGCGAGCTCGGTCTGGTTGAGAATGTACTCGGTCGAGTCCGCGCCGAGCGTGTCGTAGAGCGCGACCACCGCGGCGTTGGACATGTACGCCGTCTGCTCGGCGACGACTCAGTCGATCGAGTTCTCCATGTAGATCGCGATCATGCGGCTGCTCCCGCCATCGTCGTCGGTGTTCGTACTCGGCATGAGGTCCCGATGCATCAAGCCCGAGCCTAGGTTCGAGACCCGAGAGTGGATCTGAGGATACAAGAGACCACACCAATGTCGTTAGTCAGTGAAGTGCCGAACCAGTTCCCAATACCAGACAGCAACAGTCTGGGTCCACCAACCTGCTCGTAGGTGAACCAGACGTAGTCCTGGGCTTCGCTGTCGACCATGGGGCGATACCCCATGCACGGACTGTCCTTGAACTGCCGGCAACTGTTTTGGAAGCTGTGGAACGAGCTCTCGGCCTCGGGGAGTGTGAGTCCAACGAACGGGTTCTCCGGGTTGCTGGGGTCCGGAGGGATCGCCCGCCGCGCGTTGTGCATCGAGCGATAGACGGGACTATGGCCGGGACGCTCCGTGCCTGGGACCACGCGCGAGAACCCAATCGGAGCCGTCGTCATGATTGACGCGCTCACTATCACGCTTCAGGCTTCAGGCACTCGCCTTGGCTTGACGAGTGTGCTCAGCTGCTTGGAGTACTTGCGACCTCTCTTCGCTGTGAACTGAATTGACTGCGGAACAGAGAAGTGTGGCTTCTCCCGCACTGCACACACAGAGAGGAGATCAGAGCCATTTCCGCACCTTTCGCTCCTCGAAGGATGCCCATGCAAACAGCTTTAAATATCCTCCTAATACTGGAGCGTCCCATCGATCTCGGAGCTCGCCTTCTCGCCATCTTCAGCATGCATGATCGACCGACCTGTCGAGGATCGCAGTCCCAGGCTTCGCTCTGGCAATTTATAGGCGATCTGAGTACACAAAATGAACTCCAGCAACTCCAATAGATAATTTGTACCTGGGCTTGTTGACAGGAACCTGGAGACTCTGGACAGTGAAGCCTGGACTGGTAGTTGATTGGTAACAGCAGATCTGCCAGTCTCTATGCATTGTTCCAGAGCCACTTGTTCTCTACGCTCGGCTGGGCTTGGCCCTCGTGTCTTTGCAGTGCATGGTTCTATTGTGAGCAGCTACTCTACTTGGTCGGCTTCTTCTCCTTCGAGTCGATGGTCATCGTGATCGGCCCGTCGTTCACCTATGCAAGCGTGCAACAAAAGAAGCGATCGCCGCAATCGTCAATCAAACGAGCAGCCCATGGTAAGCACAATAGACAAACAGGCAGATGGCCAATCAATCCACACAGTGTTCGTACCAGAGAGACTTCCATGTACGCGCCAAAGACACCCTCGGCCACTTTCTCAGCCGAATGCGCGGCGCGCACGCGGTCGCAGAACTTGTCAAAGAACTCTTTCGCTGGTCCAGGCGCCACTGCGAGCGTCAGCATTCACGCACAGAACATTAGCGTCATAGAGTCGGCTCCATGCGAGGCACGAATTGCGTCACGTACTGGAGAGGTGGAAGTCGGGCTTGTTGCCGGAAAAGTAGCCGTGCAGCGTGAACTGACTCACGAGCAGCACTTCAAAGCCGTTCGAGAGCACCGACGTCTTCCACGGCGTGTCCTTCGCGTCCGGCCAGACACGGCAGTTCTGCGCGCATGCACAATAGCGATATCGCATTAGCCTCATGCGCACGAAATCAACCCAGCAATGAAGGCAAGCAGCAGCCGCTGAAGCAAGCACGCACCAGAAGGCGCCGACAGCAGAACTCGGCGTCCTCCTCCTTGTCGTCACGCTCGATGCCCACGAAGCAGAGCAGCCCCTTGCCGATCTGCCCGACGATCTCGCCGTCGACGCGCACGCTGGCGCTCGTCACGCGCTGCATCACCACGCGCATCTTGCCTGCTTGTGAGGGTGACAAATTGATGAATGCCAAAGTGTGCTGCTCGGATGGTTTACAACTACCTCCTGGCAAAGCGAAAAGCCTTCCAAGTGCAGCAAGTCAGCACATGCAGAGCAAAGTATCCTTCATCAAAACTCGTTTGACTGGGATACTTACTATGTAAGGCGGCTTGAACAGTTACGTGGGCCACATTTTGGCGCCAAATGCACCAAAAACGACTCTCACATTTCTCATTTTGGGTCACTTTGTCACGTCACAATATGGCGACTCGATCCGCAGTGGCAGCGACGATGAAGCGGAGGGAGGTGCTGCTCTACGGCACGTCCGCGAACCCGCTGACGGGGCTGCAGGGCCACATGGGTGCGGTCGCGTACTGCCGTCAGTTCGTGGACGAGGTCTGGATCCTTCCCGTGTACCAGCACATCTACTCGTCCAAGCGCCAGCTGGCGCCATTCCACCACCGCGTGCACATGTGCAAGCTCGCCATCAACGTCCTGCCAGAGGAAGGTGCGTCTTGGCCAGTTTTATCGTGCATACAGAAGAACCACACTCCATTGCGTGCATAGCCTGGTAACGCTGACGCTGCTGCTGTTTTGATGAATATAGGCGCTCGCGTGGAGGTCCAGGAGTGCGAGCGTGAACTCTTCGAGCACCTCGCCGCGCAGACCGAGAACCCAGAGGAGCTGCGCATCGGAAGCATCGATCTGATCCGATTCCTGCTCGACAAGCACCCAAACACTGCGTTCACGATGCTTCTCGGGGCTGACACGTACATGGATCTGCGCGCAGGCAAGTGGAAGAACGGAGAGGAGCTCCAGCAGCTCGTGAAGCTCCTGGTCATGGACCGGAAAGGCGTGGACGCTCCATGGCGCCAGGATGGCGATAGAGAGCTGACCAGCGCTGCGTCCGAGCGAGTGCGCTTCATCACGATCCCCAGCTTGAGCGACCTGTCGTCGACCCAAGTGCGCGCGACGGAAGATATCGACATGCTCAAGAGCTACGTTGGACCCTGCGTCGCCGAGTACATTGTGCAGAACAAGCTCTACGCGTTTGCTGGATAGACAAGTGTGCTCATGCCTGCGCTCCACAAGACGCTGCAGTGCAGACGCTGCGGCTCATGTGAGCTGCTCGTACAGGTATACACGCGCTTGCCAACTTGTTGCTCGCGATCTGGCGATGTGTCGTTCCGCATGCATTCCTGTTCTGCCTCTTGAGCACACCATCTGCTCTACCCTTATTCCTACGTACCCTCTCCAAATAGGTGAATCGTACCTACCGCTTTGACGAGGTCGCTGTTTTACATGCTGTAGATCGGGAGCAATCGTCTGTACAACATAATACCCTTTCAAGATCGCACACACTACTTTGCTCCTTCAGCTTTTGGCGGGAAGACAATGACGTTTGAGCGCAAAAGTGCATGTTGCCACAACCACAATTGCTTCTCGAGTGAGCGATCAGACAGGAAGAGCCACGCACGCCGCATGAAGTACCCGCTGCTGCGCCGCTTCCGGCTCGCGGAGCTCGACCGCGAGGTGGCGCGCGCGTCCATGCAGATCTGCCACAAGATCGTCATGCAGCAGCTCTACATCTCTCGCGCCAACGTGAGCCGCCAGTGGGTCGTCATCTCCAATCCGTCCGAAGAGGTGCGTTGCGCACATGCATGGGACGATCTGTGCCCATTTCGCGCATTGCATTGCATCGCTGCTGGGTATACTGACTCTGCGTCTTTCTGTCTGTGTTTCTCTTGGACATGCACACTAGACGATTGACCTTACGGGGTACTCGGTCGCGAGCACGGACGGGAGCAGCATGTTCCAGTTCCCGCGCAAGTACACGCTGCTGGCAGGTGACCAAGTCACGATCTGGTGCTCTCCAGGTACGAACGAAAGCAGCGCAACAAGAGCTCCACTGCATCAGTGGCGTTGCGCGTTAATGTGTGGGACTCACGCGTCTGTTGCGCATTCATTTGCAGGCGGTGTGGACCTCGACACGGACAACGTGCTGGAACCGTACCTCTTTTGGATGCAGCCCAGCGGGTCGCTTCGCAACGCGCCGTTCTTCACACCCGAGACGACCAACGAAGTGCTGCTGCTCGACCCCATGATGACCGAGGGTAAGCTTTCTGTATGCAGCAGGCTGTCCGCGCAGATTTGCTAACGTTTGCCTCTCTGTGTGGACCGCCGACTTCGTAGTCGCCTCGCTGAAAATCTACCAAGACGGCAAGAAAGAGTTCCGCGTGCTCAACTGCATCTCGCAGCATCCGACGTCCAAGACGACAGCAACTCCAGTCGCGCGTTCGATTCGCTCGTCAGTGTACGACACGCAGTTCTGCGTCGGCTGCCTCTCACCGCCCGAGCTCCAGGAGAAGAAGAAACGGCGCGCGCGTGGGGGTGACGGCAGCAGCAGCAGTGACGACGTGTACGTCTTCTCGCGGTACTGGGACGTGGTCTCGGACAAGTCGCTCTTCGCGCACTTTCTCGGCATCGCTGTCGCGCCGCTCGTCGAGTGCGTGCGCGCGCTGCTCATCTACTTGCTGCTCGCGATCTTCCAAGAGCAGCAGCACCAGCGGTATCAGTCTGCAGTCGCTCCTGGAGGAGGATCGTCCCAGCAGCTACGCGCCAAGCTCGTGCGCATCGTCGTGCTCATGACCGCGTGCGACGTGCTCACGCGGCGCATGACGCTCTGGATCAAGAGCGGACTGCTGGTCGCCGTCATGAGCTATGCGTCCGTGCTGCTGGACCAGCTCGCGCTCGTCGCGCTGTACACGTCTCTCGAGAAACTGTACCCATCTCTCGCATCCCCATTCCGGTCACTGTTGTGTTTTGAGCTCGGCATCTCGGCGGTGAACATGGCAGCGATCCAGCTGGGCTTTCTCGAGTTCCGCGACCAGTGGCACCCGGTTTTCAAAGAAGTGTCGCGCTGGGACTACCATTTCCGGCACAGAGTGTTTCTCTGCGGCGTGGGCAAGGAGCTGCTCACCCACCTGCTGCTCTTGCTGCCGTTCCTGGGCTCCCAGAGCCAACACGATTATCAGGAGACTGAGCCGTCTTGGCTGCTTCAGCTGGCGACGCTCGCGACGGTGTGCAAAGTGGCCGCGTTCGCGCTCGTGCCGCTGTTCACGATCTCCACAGGCATCGACTTTGTGCGCGGCGTCGCGACGCTTTTGCACTTGCTCCAGTACCCGTGGCTCAATATGAAGAAGCAGGCGGCAAGTGGTGACGACGACGGAGAAACGCGAGGAGCTGCGGTGATGGCCAGCGGGCGAAAGTAATTATGAAAACAAAGGCGGACAGACACGCGTAGATAGAGAAACACACACACTCAATGACGATTTGTAATAAGAGACGTGTAATAACATGCAAGGTGGTTGGTTCCACGACCAGAAAGCGTCTGCGAATGCTGCTCTGTTGCTGGCCGTTCTCTCTCTCTCTCATCCGCTCTTCCTCTCTTCCCCATCAAATTGCTCTTCTTCTCCGTATCGTCGCCTCCACCCTATGCAATCCCGCCTTCTTCTTCTTCTTCTTCGTCATCTCGCCTTCGCTTTCGCCACCACTTGCTGCGCATTCTCACGCCATGCCATGCTGCTGTCCGAGCGACGGTTTGGCTCCAAAGATCTAAAAGTTCGAACCCTCAGGTGGCTGCGGCAGGCGTCGGTTCGTTGGCGACGCCATCTCGTTGCGGATCGCCACGAGCACGTTCTCGATGCCAAAGCTGCGGTTCCAGTTGGAAAGCGCCGGGAGTCGTCTCGGGTCGACGCGGCCGTTCTGCGCGTCCACGCAGTTCATGTTGATGCGCGACGTGAACGCGACCTCCGGCGGGTAGTTTGGGTAGTGGTCGCCGCAGTGGATGCGAAGGCTGTAGATGCGGCCATCGTGGCAAGTCTGTCAAGAAATACGAGGAGACACAGCCGCTGGTCAGTATCGCAAAGCCACACTGGCATAGCCAACCTGTGGTCTATACGTACGCCTGCTGGTCCGAGGATCGTGCCGATCCAGTTTGTGAGGAAAATGTCGTCAGCCTGCTCGAGTCCGTAGGAAATGCTCATGTCGCCATGACCCTTCTCCGCGCTCTCGAGCTCTTCCAGGAGCTTGAAATTACGAGGCACTATAGCGAACACATAGAGCGATAGTGCGTCATGAGGCATTCGTATCTGGCAAAGGCAACCGCGTTTCTTCGCGTTATAGAGCGAGACTCAAAAGCGATCAACAGCGTCTCTCACCAATCACGACTTCGGCTCCAGGCTTCGACATCGCAACACACTGACTGCATCGACAACAAACACAAATATAAACCCAGCGCAATTAGCTCAACGCAGCACTTTATCGCAGCATTCCTACACTCCAAGATCGCACGTAGCCACACTCGTGTATCCAAGTGAAACAGCAGAACCACAACCTGCTCATCCACACACCCCGCCCTCGTTGTCGGCGAAGCAAGCGAGACAAGGCTGCGGTCACACGCGCGAGCACACACACGCACGCATACACAGTGCTGCTGCTGTCCGTTCACAAGCACACACACACACACACACACACAGTCGCGCATCCCCGACGCACCTTCAGCTTCTGTTTCTCTGGTTCGTCGCGCTTTTCGCAAATGAGCCAAAACAATCAAGGGAACCCCCTCACTTCTACCTTCTTCTTTCAACCGAGAACCCGTGCGATTGGCGGAAATGGTTCTTCGGAAGCCCATCCACGCATGCTATTCGTGTAAAATGAACTTTCGGAGCGCTTTTCAGCCAGTTAAACCTCGATCACAACTCATTGAGCACCTTAAGAAACAGTCTGTGTGGTTATTTCCAGGAATACGGTCGGGAATGGCAGCAAATGGCAAATCTCTCTGTTCGCTTCTTGCTTGAGCACTCTCTCTCTCTCTCTCTCTCTCTCTCTCGCTCTCGCTCTCTCTCTCTATCTCGCTTGCTCTGTGTTTACATCTAATCACATGCTGCGTTTACCGAGCTCGCTTCTATTTCGCTTTGGTGCTCGAGCGGTAGTCCTTGTCGTGCATCAGCGCATCGCGCAGCTGCAGGAGCTCCTGGCGCCAGACCTGAGCTGGGGTCATTTCTCGGAGCTGCTCGAGCTTCTCCTGCTTCAGGTCGTGCTCCTTTTGCAGTCTCTCGGCGTGCTCCTTTGTGAAACTCAGTAGCGACGTGTTCAGGAGGTAGTCGTACTCAGCGCCACCAGTTTGCTCAGCTTCGCTAACGTCCTCGTCACCGAGTTCTCCACCTTCAGCGCTCCGGCTCTCGATCTCCTCGTCCTCGTCTTCTCGGAATGCCGCCGCTGGAGTGAACTCGCGCGCTCTCAGCAGCGCGACGAGCTTTGACTTTGGAAGACGCTCTTTCAGCACCATCTGCAGATCGCCGTCGGACACTTCTTCAATGAACCGGATCCGGTTGTGCAGCTTCAGCACTTCCTTGGCTTGCTTCTTCTCCAGAAAAGCCTTGCGCACCGAGTACAAGTCGAGGCGGATCCCGTAGAAAGCGCGCAGCACGGCTTCGCTCGAGTCGTACCGAACCAGTTTCCCATCCCCGTCGAACGCGTGCATGTTGCTCGTGTTGATGCTCGACTCCAGCTTCAGCAACTTGATCAGCGCCTCGTCGGCATCCTCGTGTCCAGCGAGCTTTGCCAGGTCCTGGCGCGTGAGCGTCACATCGAAGCGAACGTCGCGCTCGGTGTGGTGCTCGGAGAACGAGCGGATCGTCTTCTTGCCCACGAGGTCCCAGAGAAACTTCTTGTAATCCTCGACCCACTTGCCCACGGGGAGCTCCGAGATGCGAAGTGTCGTCGTGTTCACCTGGCTCACTTTCCCACGCGACACGAATGCCTGGTCGCCGGTCTGGTGGATCTCGCCCTGGAATCCTTTGAACCACGGCGTCATCTTGTCGAGCACCACGCCATCTGGGCTTGAGTGCGCATGTTCACCAGCGTCCAGCAGTCGAAGCAAGTTGTCAATCACCTCGATCGGATGGTAACTCGGGATCGAGGTCGACCAGCCAGTGCCGATGCCCTCGGAGCCGTTGATGAGCAGCATCGGGATGATCGGGACGTAGTGCACTGGCTCAACTGGGAACCCGTCGTCGTCGACGTACTTGAGAAGCGCGTCGTCTTCCTCCGGGAACAGCATGCGGGTGTACTTCTGAAGCAACGTGAAGATGTAGCGCGGACTCGCAGCATCCTTGCCGCCCTGGAGGCGCGTGCCAAACTGCCCAGATGGATAGAGCAGCGGCAAGTTGTTCGCGCCAACATAGTCCTGCGCCATGTTCACGATCGTCGAGTGCAACGACGCTTCGCCGTGGTGGTACGCCGTGTGCTCACTGCAGTACCCAGCGAGTTGCGCGACCTTGACTTCCTTCGTGAGCTTGCGCTTCAGACACGCAAAGAGCACTTTCCGCTGCGAGACCTTGAGTCCGTCGACCACGGAGGGGAGCGAGCGAGCGTTGTCGGCGTGCGAGAACTGGATCAGCTCTTTGTTCACAAAGTCGCTGTACGACACCGAGCCGCTGCTCGTGTCCAGAAAAGCCTCGGGCGAGTACTCGTTCAGCAGCCAATCCTTGCGATCACCAGCGCGTGTCTTGCTGAACACCATGTCGAGCGCATCGCCGTCCTTGTCGCCAGACCACGTGAAGTCGACAATGTGCTTGCCCAGGTCCTGGAAATACTGTCTGCCTTCAACGCTGGTGCTGGTTCCCAGACCCTTGTAGTACTTGATCGAGTGCTGCTTCAGCTCTTCAGGGGACTGGCTCTGCTTCCACTCGTAGTACTCGGGGAGACTGAAGAAGCTCAGCACGTTGTCGCTCTTCTTGCTGCCTTTGCGCGGCGTGACTTTGATGATCGGCGTGATGAACTCGCTCAGGAAATCCCCAGACTCGAGCAAGTCGGGCCAGAACTTGTGAAACAGATTGAACATCAGCCCCTTGATGTGCGAACCGTCGTGGTCCTGGTCCGTCATGATCACCACTTTGCCGTACCGCAGTTGCTGGCGCTTCTCCGGCGTGTCGTACTTCTCGTCCATCTTCAAGCCCAGGATCGTGCACAGGTGCGCAAACTCTGCGTTCTTGGACAGCTGAGCGACGGTCGCGTCGCGTACATTCAGGAACTTGCCGCGAAGAGGGAACACGCCGTACTTGTCGCGGCCAACGACCGCGAGACCAGCGACAGCGAGCGCTTTCGCAGAATCACCCTCGGTCAGGATCAACGCACACTCGCTTGAGCGTGCTCCACCCGCCAAGTTGGCGTCCTCCAGCTTGGGCACATTCACGCTCGTCCTGGATCGCGGCGACGACACTTTCTTCATTAGCGCAGCACGTTGTTTTGATTTCGCGGCTTCGACAACGCGCTCGACGATGCCCGAGTTGGTGATCACGAGCTTCGAGAGCCGCTCCGAGAGGATGCACGTCGAGCCGTAGGTCGACGGACGCGACGACATGTACTCCTTCATTTGCGAGTCGAACGTCGGGTTCTCAATCATGCAGTTGATGAACAGCGCCAGGTGGGGCTTCACCTGCGCCGCAGTCAGGTTGAGCTCCGAGTGTTTCTTGTTCACGTGATCGGCGATGCGCCGACAGAGTTGGTCCGCGACGTAGTTGACGTGGGTGCCGCCTCGAAGCGCCGACATGCCGTTCACGAAGCTGACCTGCACGAACCCGATGTCCGACGGCAGCACGCCGATCTGCCAGCGCTTGTTCACGCGAGAGTAGATGTATTCTGCTGCCTCGGAGTCCGCTTCTCCACTCTCCAATGCAGTAGAAGTAGTTACGGGCATCGTGGTCGTCGAGTGCTGGAACGCCTTGAGGTACGACTCAAAGCCCGAGATCGGGATCTTCTTGCCGTTCAGCGTCACGTCCACATCCGAGAGACACCCAGCGACGTCGAACACGCGCTTCTTGAGCACGCGCGTCATGCCCGTCGTGAGCTTCTCCATGTCGAACTTTGCGAGGTCGGGCGAGAACGACACGCGCGTAAAGTCTTCTTCGTCGGCGCCAAGCGACGTGATCTCGGGCTCGCCACGCTCGCGCATGTTGTTGCGCCACACCTGTCGGTACCTGAGACCCGTGATGGAGTCGCCCGTCTCGACCACGAACTCCTGGCTGAAGATGTTCGTGAGCTTGGCGCCGTAGCCGTGGCGTCCGCCCGTGAGCCGCGCGCTCGAGTCGTCAAAGTTCGAGCCCGTGAGCAAGTGACCCAGCACGAGCTCGGGCACGTACACTTGCTCGTGCTTGTGGAACTTGACCGGGATGCCGCGGCCGTCGTTGTGCACCGAGATCCAGGGCTTGTGTCCGTTCGCCTTGGACCCGGCGTCGATGACGACGTCCAGGTGGCGCATGCTCGGATCACGCACCTTGTTGTCCACTGCGTTCACGATGATCTCGTCGAAGATCTTGTACAGCGCCGGCACGTACTCGACCACCTGCTGCTTCATGCGCTGCATCCCGTCGGCGTCCTTGGTCTCCGAGAGCATCCACATCGCGTCCTTCGTGGTCTCGACCGAGCCGATGTACATGCCCGGACGCAGCAGCACGTGCTCCAGCGGGGTCTTCTTCTGGTAGATCGACTCGACGCTGCTCTCGAGCGACGTCGACAGCGCGCGCGCAGTGCTGCCACTGATACTGCCATTGCCACTGCGCGCCAGGAGCGCATCTCTTGCCGCATCATTCGCTGCCACTAAAGAGCTGCTGAAGCGCAAGAACGCGGGTGAGCGGGCCGACTGGGACAGCAGGAGCGCTTGCGCGTCAGAGCGCGCATTCACGTTCGCGGCACACGCGCTGCGGAGCGCACGGCGCCGGCCGCTCGCGCGCGCACTCGCCACCGCACAGCGCCACATTGAATTTGCTGATCTTGCTGCCTGCCACTCACTGCTCGACACAAATGCAAGTCGCTTACAAAAATCAAGATGTCACTAACAATGCATTTGTCTGACAAATCGTTTCGTGGCATCATAAATAAAGAGGTCTCCCATTATGAAAGGTGGCTGTCACAAAAATGCACAGAAAGTCACTTTTGCGAGAACCTCAACGACAGCGTCACTATTTCAATGGACGGTCACTCTTCCACGATCTCCTTTCAAACGTTCAAAGCAGCGTGAATACCTAGAGCAAGTCAACGAAGCAGCTCAAGAGTGCGCGCGAAGATGGACGAACTGCTGGAAGCCACCGCCGCGTCCGGCGCGAGCGACCAGATGCATCAACCGACAGTGAGTGGCGTCGACGCTGGCGTCAGTGCGTCCAATAGCGCACCACAGGAGAAGCGCGCCGGTCGCAAACCAGACCACGCAGCAGTCGCCAGCGAATCGTTGGTGGTGGTGGCGGCGGAAGAAGACGAGAGCGCAGTCGCGGCCAATGGCGCGGAAACTGCTGCTTCGAGCGCCGAGCCAGAGGTCAGTGAGCACGTCGCGGAGTCTGTGGTGGTTCAAGAAGAGAGTGTCGGAGCGGACGGAGAAGGAAAGCACGAGATCGTGACGACGACGACGACTGTGACAGTCAAAGAAACGAAGAGCTTGTTGCGCGGCGGCGTTGAGAGAGCGGTGGTGGAGTTCATCCGCCATGGCGGGTCGGTCGCGGCTGCAGCTGCCAAGTTCGGCCTGAGCCGCACAGACGCGTCCACGATCGTCAAGGACGCGGCGGAGTCCGCTCCGTCACTCGCCAATGCTGCTGCTGCTGCTGTCTCTGCTGGAAGTGGCGGCAGCGAGAGTGACGAAGATCCGGAGATGATGGAGGAAGACGACTCTGTTGCCGCCACTCGTGCCGCCACTGCTGGAGGCGACCAGAAGCAGTCGTCTACAAGGAAACGCAAATCTGTTGGAGCAGACGACGATGCTGCTGATGCTGCTGGGAACGTGACGCCGTCACAGGCGAAATCGTCATCGGACGACAGCACTTTGGAGTCTGCAGGCAAGTCGAAGCGCGTGCGCAAGTCCAAGGAAGAGAAGCTCGCGATTTTGTACTTTGTGGAGCAGGGCGGCACTCACGTGGCTGCCGCAGAGAAGTTCGGCATCTCGCGCACGGCGGTGACGAAAATGGTGAAAGACAAAGAAGCGATCTGGAGCAAAGTCTCCAAGGAGTTTGAAGCCACTGACTCCTCCACCGCAGCGCCTCCAGCACAAGCTCTAGCGCTGCCAGCTTCAGAGAACCTCTCCGCGGAGCAGGTGCAGCAAGATTCCTCTCTGGTCTCAGAAGGTGATACCCCAACGAGCATCGCAGTTGAAGTTCCTCCAAGTGCCGCTGTGACCACTGCTGCTGCTGGTATCCCGGCACCGAAGAAAGAGCGTTCGACTCCTGTCGCGCCGTCTGGTTTAGCGAGTCGCAAGGGGCGACGGGTGCGCAAGACGAACGTGGAGAAGCTCGAGATCCTCGCGTTCGTGGAGCAGGGAGGCTCTCAGGGTGCGGCTGCCGAGAAGTTTGGTGTTTCCCGCACCGCCGTGACCAAGATGGTGAAGGAGAAAGATGCGATTTCAGCGCAGGCGACCTCGGACAGCACCAACCACCGCAAAGTGCTCCAGTATCAACACAAGTTATCTATTATCGAGGACATGCTGTACAAATGGCAGGTTCAAGTCGAGTTTGAGGCGCCGAGTCTGAAAGTCACGGGCGATCTGCTGCAGTCGAAAGCAATGGAGTTCCGCAACAAGATCTTGGCGGACTTCAGCTCGGATCTCCCAGACGAAGTCGTGGTGTCGCTGACCGACTTCAAAGCGTCAAACGGGTGGTTGCATCGCTACACACAACGCCGCAATGTGCGCTCGCTGTCCAAGAACGAGCACCACAGCATCTCTGCTGACCCTTCGTACGTGGAGAAGCGCATGGAGAGAATACGGACGCAGTTGGTGCTCGCGCATGTGCCTCTGCAGTGCATCTGGAACATCGACGAAGCAGTTATTCGCCACCGCACGACCTCATCTCGCATGGATGCGACTGTCAACCTCGACTCGCGCAGCCAAGAGAAGATGACTGTGGCATTCAGCGTGAGCGCTGCTGGTGAGAAACTAAACCTCCAGGCTATCGGCGCCAACAGCCAGCCAGGTTCTTTGAAGGAGATCGACCCGGTGTCCACTTTTGGAGTGCACTACCACGGACAGCGCAAGGCGTGCCAGGATTCCTCGACTCTCATGCATTTCGTGAACCTCATGAACCATGAAGCGCGGTCGCGGAAGCAGATCTGGTACATCCTTCTCGACAATTGTCCGTCGCACATGGCTGCAGCGAGCATCCTCGATCCAAGCGGCTCGTACGATTCCGGATTCAAGGTGGACTCGGTGGTTCTGATCGTGCTGCCACCAAACTCCGTGAGCAGCTTGCAGCCGCTTCAACTGGGAGTGATCCGATCTTTCAAAGTTGCGTTTCGCCGAGAAATGCTCCGCACCATCCTGGAAGAGGACGCGACGTGGGAAGCTCAGCAAGCGGCAACTGTTGACCAAACTGGTGAGAGTATTGTGCCATTGCCCGCGTTCGATGTCCAGTCCCTCACACACACGCGAAACGCACTGCTGTGGCTTCAGCGCGCCTGGACCTCGACGACTGCGACTTCGATCCGTCAAGCGTGGGCAAAGTCCAACTACCTGCCGACGCATCTGCTCCCCGAGCTGAGCGAAGACCTGTCTCGGCCGCTCGACAGCTCTGTCTACGCTGAGTTTGTGGAGCTTTTGTCCGTGCTGGCGACGAAGAAGCATCTATTGGCGATGCTCGGTCTCGACAACCTGGAAGACACAGAGCAGGTGGCGATGGAGCTGATCAGCTTGGACGACCCGGAGGTGTCTGCATCTGGATCGAATGACGATGTGAACGACGACGAGATCGTGATGGAGAGTCTCTCAGCGCAGGGATTGATTCGTGAGCCGCTCCGAGCTGCCAGCGCTGCTCAAGGTGGTAACGACGGAGGAGCAGGTGCACTTGCCAACTTGACTCCAGACATCGCGAGCATCGGCGACGCGTGCGCGACTGTCGAGAAGCTGCTGCGCTTCATGGACAAGACGAGCCACGAGCAAGTGCCGGCGACCGACCGCCGCGCTGGTCGCACCAACCTCCTGGCGCTGCACAGGATACTGCTGAAGGCGCGCGCAAAGGAGCGCTCGAACACTGCATACACGGTGTAAGGCGCAGACAAAGACACCTACCCACGCTGCAGTCATGCAGGCATCAAGCAGGGCACGAGTTGTAATATGCTGCGGTGGTGCTGTTCAAGTTTCGACCACAAGCTCCACAACCATCCGTTGATCGGTCGGCGTCAATCAGAATCCATCGCGAACCCAAATGTGCAAGTGAGTACCAACCCTGCCCAAGTGATTGTCCTGCTTACTGCTCAGCTGCATTGCGTTGCAGGATAACCCGTTGCTGTGCTGTGCGTTTGGCATAGGGTTGTAACTATTAAATAGCAACATCCACAGCGTTTATGAAAGACCACCTCTCTCCAACTCCAAGTCAAGTCGACAATGCGTTGAGGGCTCTTTGATTCTCCTCAAAAACAGTGCAAGCCACTCCTACCTGCTCGGGTCGTTGTCGTCGTCGAGCTTCTTCTTGAGCACCGGTGCAGAGTTTGTTCGGTTGACGCCGCCTCTCGGAGCGTCCAAGTGGGAGCCTCCGCTGCCGCTGTTGTTGGTGATCGGCGGCAGCTTCTTGCTCAGCGGTGTCACTGCTGCCCCTGATCCAGGTCCACTGACCCCCGAAGAACCCGACGGAGTAGGAGTAGCGTCCAGTCCTCCGGCGCGGCCGTTCCACTCGGCTTCTTTCTTCGCCTGCCGCTTGGCGTCCTCGAGCTTCTTCTTGCGCTGCTGGAGCTTCTCCTTGTGCTTTTTGAGCGCCGCAGCGGACAGCGGGCGACGCGAGAAGAGCCGCGAGCTGCTGTTGTTGGCGCTGTCTGTTCCTATGGACGCCGACATTGCCGACGACGAAGACTCGAGTCCAGTGCCAGCACCAACTGCTGTCATTTTCAGCTTGAAGGCGCTTCCGGGTCCACCAGTCATGGTAGACAATGGCTGCTGCTGCTGAGAGGAAGAAGCGAAGCCAGTGTCGAGATCGTCAAAGAGCTCATTCTCTGAGCTTGTCATCGCCAGCTGCTCGCGCACGTCGACCACACAAACTCGTGTTCGATTCGCAGCCCCATGGCTCTCCTGGTTGTCGTGGTCGAACGCGTTGCTCGAGATCCCCGAGTTCTCGATCGCGACTGCCAGTTCGCCGATTTTCTTCTGCAGCGCGTCCATCTTGATACTCTGCGCGTCGAGTTCGTCCTGGTTGCAGCGCAGCGCCTCGGTGACGACGCGGTTGCTCTCGGCGGTCGCGAAGAGCTTCTGCGTGACCTCGCCGCTCTTCTCCTGGAGACTCGTGATCTGCGCCTGCATCTTGTTGAGCAGGGACGCTATCCGACCGCTCATGGTCTTGATCTTCTCTTCGAGCACCTTGCGCTCCTCGGCTTCCTTGAGCTTCGCCTTGACCTCTTCGCTGCACCGGATGCTCAGCTGCGAGTTGTGCTTCTTGAGCGCCTGGATCTGCTCGAGCATCACTTTCTTGTCCATCTCGGACTTGACGCGCGCCTTGCCCTCCTGCGTGGCTTCCTTGAGCAAGCGCTTGTTGGTGGCCGATTGAGCCCTCGAGCGAGCGCGAATACGGTGGTTAGCTGGCTCGTGATGGGAGCACCGAGTGTCGTGCATCTTTCAGTTCAGGGCTAGTCACTCCACCCCACCTGGAAACGATGCAGTCTCTTCACTCCAGAAACGAGTCTGCTGTGAACAACAGCACTCCGAGGAAGGGTATCCTCCAAGTGGAAGCGATTGGGGGCGGTAAACTACTTGCACATCCGTGTCAACGCTGCTCATCGAAATGGTGAGCACTGAAGGAAGGAGACAGAGCCGCTTCGACTTTGTCATCAAAGTGAGCATCTCCTTAAGCTTACCCTTTCACGATCCATAGTCCATACAATGTAGCGTGTAGTGTATACGGATCAGATGACTTGACTGACTCTTTTTCCAGCTGTTGGTGGCAGCAGTCTTTGACATGAGAGCAGCAAACTCCTCGTGCGAGTCTGCACTAGGGACACCAAGCACAACACCAGAAGCCTCAGCCGCGTCCCAACGTGGAGAGCGTATAACGCAGCGCACGCATGCACGCGCGCACAAAATCCACCGAGTTTGCCATAGTGGACGACGAAAACCCCATGCTCTTCCCTATCATCATCACGACTGGAGAAGATCAAGCAGCGATATGTTAGGATGCCCGTCCACAACCAGTGACCACTGCCACAAGCAAGCACGCGCGCCAGCCACGAATTTATTCCATCAGCGAACAATACTGCTGAGTCTGATCGCAGAAACCGCGAGCGATTTGCATATTCGCGAGAATGTTTTCTCCCCCTTCCAACTGCCAACTTCTCCACTCCGTCCAGACACAGAACGCTGATGCGAAAAGTGGACATGGGGTGAGGGCTCTCGGCGCCTTTGAGTCCATTCAGTCTCAAGCGAGGGAGGGACTGCAGAAGGATGCAACAAGTGGGGTAGAGCTGTTACCTGGACATACTCATGCAGCCTTCCGTCCGTCTGGTCTAAACATTCCATGGCGATGGTGTTCGTTGGTCAGCTAACTCTCTCTCTCTCTGTCCTGTGAACAGCACTGAGGGCTGAGCTTTTGTGACGTGACTGAGGGACACATCATGTTTGCTGCAGAGAGACTCGGGGAAGCTCGGTAAGCGGAGGGATGCTTGAAGCGAGACGAGTCTCTGCACAGTCCAGCACCTGGAAGCCACAAGTCGTTCGTCGTTAGCTCGCGCTGCGATGACTGGAGCTGGAGCGTCTGTCAAACGGAGATGAGCTAGTCCATTGCGTCCGTCCATCGAGGTTGACGACTTTCAGCCAATGATGGGACCGCATTCGCTTCGCGAGCACCTCGTCTCTGCACTTCCGTGTACGTCTCATGCCGAGCAGCAGTACCACTGCTGACGGCCGCCACTTCTGAACACAATGATACAATGACGGCCGCCTGATGGAGACACAGACGGCGGCGCCAGCTCAACATCAGCTTTGGGTCGAGCCACTTCAATGTGGAGGAGGAAGAGAGGTCGTGTATGACAACGCGAGACAGATGGTGGACAGGTTGGACTTCCCACCCTCTGCTCGAGCGAGCCCCATGCAATGTGGAGACCTGGACATGGATACACCCACCA
>JAASFO010000839.1:0-12366 GCA_023333815.1 Globisporangium recalcitrans | reverse complement strand
GGGTGTCGGTGTCGACGCAGTTCTCTCTCTTCGGCGGCGACGGCGCGGCCAAGCGGCTTGATCTCCAAAGACAGCCAACAGCAACTCCAACAACGAAATCACCATCTTTGACTTTGAAAGTGCTGTCTGTCGGTAATCTCTCTCGTCGTTTCGTAGGGACGAATGCAGTGTCTTGCTGTCTAGGTTGCGTTTGGAACTTGGAATCGACCCCTTGTCACTGCACTGTGCGGATTGTTTCTGGGTGGTGCTGTCAGTGTTGCTTTCATCCTGGTGCACTTTGATGCGACTGAATGTCACAATTCCATTTGTGTATCCATGTCGAAATGGCTACATCCTGCAATCATTCCTAAAAGAATCGATGAAAGTGCTGTTTCTCTGAAACGATGGTACCGTGAGTGTCCTCTATACTAGCCCCGTGAACTGCAACGTTTTTGGATTTGGCAGGCTTTTTGGTAGGTGGTGTCATGACGCGCGATGAAGACGACAGCGTGGACGAGGAGCTGCGCGTGGAGGTGGTGAATGTGGACCACTACATGAGCGCGCCGCTGCCGCAGAACGCCGTCCCGACGCTGCCCAGCACGCCCTGCTACCTCATGGCGCGCGAGGTGCCGGTCGTGCGCATCTTCGGCGCCACTCCCGCTGGGCAGAAAGCACTCGTGCACCTCCATGGAGTGCGTTTGCGGGAGCTACTTGCTCGCTCTGCCTTCTGCATTGTGTAGGTGTGTCTTGTGTGCAATTGCCTAATATGCTGCTTGTATGTGCTTCTCGTGTGGTGCATGGATGTCGCTGCAGGTCTTCCCGTACTTCTACTTCCGCGCAGAGAACGATGCCGTCTTCGATGACCCAGACGAGCTCCGGCGGCTGCTGCCTCGCATCGCGATGGAGCTGGAGAAGGCGAACGACATCAAACAGCAGCAGCACACAAAGGCGAGCGCCAGAGGCTCGAACAGAGCGAGAATCGTCGCAAAGGTTTGGGTGCTTTCGTTGATATTGCTGCATGTGTGCATCGCCCAAGTGTTCTGTCGATCTTGGGTGTGCTAATGACGTATGTGTAGCTCCTCATCGTTCAGGGCACGCCATTCTACGGCTACCACCCAAGCTCCAAGCTCTTCGTCCAGATCTTCCTGTACAGTCCGCGAGCGGTGTCGTCTGTCGTACAGATCCTCGAGAGCGGCTGCATCGCCGAGCGAAAGTTCCAAACCTACGAGTCCCACATCCCGTTCCTGCTGCAAGTAAGAAAGGATGTGTGTGTGCCTGCATGGCTTTCGCTTGTACTCACATCTGGGCTTATGATACTGCTCGCTCAGGTGTTTGCGGACTACAATATCGAAGGAATGAACTTCGTGCATTTGGCGAATGTGAAGGTGAGTGTGCATGTGAGTTCATTTAGCGATGGTCGTTTGCCTAAGAGTCGTTACCGAGAAGCTTTTGCTGCAGTTCAGAGCCCCAGTTCCCACCAAGCAGCAGCACTTAGGAGACGTCAGCGCTCCAGGTCAGTATCGAGTGGTCCTCCGAAGCAACATACCCGACACAAAGATCAGCGGCGTCCAGAACCCGTCGCAGGCTGTCGTTGGCAGGCACGTGTCCATTTATCCCAAGAAGAAGCAGTGGTTTGATCGCCAGTCGAGCTGCGCTCTGGAGATCGACGTTGCAGCCGAGAGCATCCTGAACCCGAAGATCCTTCGGTCGCTCCAGAATTCGCTCAAGGCGAGCGATCAGCTGCGCAACGTGCCCTCGCTGGCTGCTATTTGGGAGGAAGAGCGGCTTCGTCGGATCCGCAATGGCAAGAGCAGTACCCCCGAGCTCTCGCTCAGTCTCGAGCGGAACTTTGGCAAAGTGACCCAAAGTGCGTCTGTGCAGTGCTCCGTGTCGTCATCTGCTGTGCTGTCGCAGTCTTTCTTCCAAAAGAAAATGAAAGACTCGCTCGACGCGGTCCTGCGAGAAATGGAGCGCAGTCGGGTCGAAAGGAAAGAGAATGGCGACGTCAGTTTAGACGACAGTCTGCTCATGGACTGGAGTGGCGGCAGCAGCTCGCAGGTCGAGATCGCCTCGTGTCGAAACTCGATTGCTACTGAGAGTCTCTTCTCGTTCAGCCAGATTGGCGATGGTGCTGGCTATGGAAGCGAAGCCCCGCCAAGTCAGGTATGTGTGTGGCATTCTCATGCTTTCTCACCAAACCGATCTGGAATAAATGTGTGTTGGGAACTGACAGCACAATACGAGCCTCGAGGACGATGACATTGTCAGCGTGCTTCTCGCCATGCAAAGCGTCGACACGAACGAATGGGAGGAGAAAGTGTCGGCGATCTACTCTCAAGCGGATTTACGCGGCCACGACATGGAAGCGGGCTTTGCAACAGACGAAGACGAGGACAGCGATCACGCAAACGATGAAGACGACGACGAGCAACAACAGCACAGAAATGAAATCGGTGATATTATGGCGTCACAGGCAATAGTCGAGAAGGACCCAGAGGACATGGGCGACACAGTCAACCGAACGACAGCAGGCCACGAAGAGCAGAGAGTAGACAATGCTGGAGACAGCGGCGCGTGGTGGGAAGTAGCAGGAAGCGAGTCGCAGCTGAGCGCGAACTCGTTCAGTGAGGTTGGAAGCGCTCGCGCCTCATCGCCGGCACCAACAACTCCACATCGAACTCCACACCGGCATCGCACGCATCGCGAGAAAAAGGTTTGGACGCATTTCCACATTCCCCCCGCTGTTTCCTTTCTTCTCTTTGCGGTAAGTGACTGAGAAAACGCTAATGTTGAAAGTCGCCGACACGAGGTACAGAGCAGATCCAAGACCGAGTCAAGAGCAGCGGTGGCGGCGGAGAGGAATCGGTGTTGTTGCAGGATATTGAGGACCTGTTGCCGCCGCCGCCTCCGATCCAGCTGCTCATCAACCTGGAGGAGGACTCGGTTCGAATCGACCGAAGGCTCTCGTTGACACCGCAGCCAAAGTTGTCAAGACAGAAGCCTGCCAGGCGAAACCCCACTTCGACAGTACCAAGCCTCTCGTCTAGCGGCAGAGTTTGGCTGTTCGAGCCCGCGCCTCCAAGCCTTCAAGCCCTGCAATCAGCATCTCTCGGCGTTGGCATTGACGATATTCAGGTTCCCTTTTGTTATGCTCGGTTTGACATGTGCTCTTGCTTGTATGCTCTGACTTTGTGCTCGCTTGGTTCATGTCTGCAGTACCAACCAGCATTCTACAGCAAAGCCGACGACATCCCAGACAAGGCGATGCTGTTTGGCGGGAAGAAGTTCGACTTTGTTCCCCACGATCTTCGGTACATGCAGCCATTTGACCCGGCGTCACTGGTTGATACATCGTCATCAAATGGGAGTCTGAAATGGGAGAAGCTTGCTGATCTCAAGAACGAGCGGGTTCGAGCTGCTGACTATGGACAGACGGTAAGATGCTCGGCTGCAGCTCTGTAACTGTCAACTGGACTCTAACTTGATGATCAACATTGTCATTGTAGGTTGGTCGCGTGCGCACTCCAGCGAGACTTCCGCCAGACAGGGAGAGCGTGCAAAGATGGCTGAAAAACGAAGCTGCAGTCTCCTCTGCAGCTAGAAAGGTGCGCGAATTGCGTTGTCTTTCCAATTGGGCATGCTGGAACAAAGAGCTGACTCACCTGGAGCTCTCATGATTAGAGCCGAAGAAAGCGGGCACTGCGGCGTGAATTATCGATCACCCCGAGCGCTCAACGAGTTTCATCATTGACGAACCTCTCAAACGTCACGGTCATGTCGATCGAGGTATTTGCGTGTTCGCGAGACACCCTGCTTTCCGATCCTCTCCACGATGCGATCAAAGCGGTGTGTTATGCTGTTGAGGCTCAGGAAGGTCCGTACGAGTCGAAAACAAAGGAGAGCGGCGTGATTCTCTGTGTGACAGAAGAACAAGACGCCGAGGCGGCTCAAGCGGGGAGGTTCTGTATCGACAGCAGTACTCCCGTTGCGGTCAAGGTCGCTGCAAGTGAACGCGAGTTGTTTGAGAAAGTGGTGGCTCTGGTGAACGACTGGGATCCAGACTTCCTCACTGGCTTTGAAGTGCAGAAGGCATCCGTCGGCTACATGGTGGACCGAGCGAACCAGCTGGACGTAAGATTGTCTCTTGCTTCATTCCTAGTGATCGAATCATAATTCAATCATCGATGTGACCGACTAACTGCTATGTTGTTTGGTATGCAGATCAATTTGATTCAAGGGTTCTCGCGGCTTCCGTGGACAAACATTGACGCTCGAAACCCTATGGCGCGAGCTCCCCAGGAAGACGAGAATGAAGAGAATGGTGAAGAGCCGATTGGGACGATGTGGGGTGTCACGAAGGCGTCGGGACTCTGGATCCACGGCCGCTACATCCTGAATCTGTGGCGCATGGCTCGGTCGGAGGTACAATCTAGTCTCGCTCATGTGGCTCTCTCAGTTCTTACCGCAACTGAGTATTGCTCCTGCTCTTTCTATCAAACGCGCGTGTCCTAGGTGAAGCTGTCTCGCTACGCGTTTGAAGACGTGCTTCGAGCGGTGTTGAAGCGCGAGTTTCCGATCTACTCGCCCGAAAACCTGACGTCGTGGTACGCGACAGGTGGCCAAATGCGCTGGAAAGTGATCCGCTATTTTCTGCAGCGCGCATCGCTGAATCTGCAGATCCTCTCGAGAATGCAGCTGATCACAAGGACAAGGTGAGCTTACATTTTGTCGACGCAGTTGTTCACGATATGGAGTTCTCACTGTCGTATCGTCTGCTCTACAGTGAAATGGCTCGGCTCTTCGGCATCGACTTCTACTCGGTGCTGTCACGAGGGTCCCAGTACCGCGTGGAGGCCGTGATGCTGCGCGTGACCAAGCGCCGCAACTTCCTCCTCGTGTCGCCGAGTCGAGCGCAAGTCGCCGGTCAACCGCCGATGGAGTGCATACCGCTGGTGATGGAGCCGCACTCGAGTTTCTATGCAGACCCAGTCGTCGTGCTTGACTTTCAGGTACGCGAAGCAAAACCAAAAGGGCACGTGTGGTTCAAAATGGTTTTACATGTTCTAATTACCGATGCTTGCCACCCCAGTCTTTGTATCCGTCGCTGGTTATCGGGTACAATCTGTGCTACTCGACGTACATGGGGCGACTGAAGAACGGCGTGAATCCAGAGCTCGAGTCGGTCATGGGCGTCGTGGACTACTCTGGAAACCCCGAGGGCATGCTGCAGTGTCGAGACGACATCACGATCATCCCAAATGGGACGCTCTTCTGCTCAAAAGCGCATCGCCACGGCGTTCTCCCACTCATTCTCGACGAGATCCTCTCGACGCGCATCATGGTGAAAAAGTCCATGAAGCACGCCAAAGAGTCTTCGCAAGAGCGTCTCGAGAAGATCCTGAACGCGCGCCAGTTGGCGCTCAAGATGATCTCGAATGTCACGTACGGGTACACCGCGGCGGGTTTCTCTGGACGGATGCCGTGCGCTCAGCTCGCTGATGCGATTGTTCAGGTGTGTGTGGGGGGGGTGCGTTCACAGGATACGATGATCCGACATCAGTCACTAAGCAAATGATGGTGTGTGTTCTGCTGGTGACAGACTGGCCGCTGTGCGCTCGAGGCTGCGGTTCGGATGGTAGAATCCCGCGCTGACTGGAATGCGAAAGTGGTGTACGGTGACACCGACAGTCTCTTCGTCCTGCTCAAAGGACGGTCGAAGGACGACGCGTTTCGCATCGGTCAGGAGATCGCAGACGCGGTCACTGCGTCGAATCCAAAGTACGTCCCAGATACTCTTCTCACAAGGTCGCACTTTCTAGCTTTCCGCACCTCTCGAACAACCTTTTCTGACTATGATCTCGTGAACCATGCAGACCTGTGACGCTCAAGTTGGAAAAAGTGTACCTCGGATGCGTCCTGGTGTCGAAAAAGCGCTACGTCGGGCACAAGTTCGAGCATGCAAGCCAGGAAACTGGGGTTATCGAGTCAAAGGGTATCGAGATCGTGCGCCGCGACTCGTGTGGAGTCGTGCAGAAATCCATGCAGGCGTCTCTCGAGATCCTGTTCACAACGTCGGATTTGTCGCAAGTGAAGCGGTCACTGGAGCAATACTGGCTCAAAATGCTCGACGACAAGCTGCCACTGAAAGACTTTGTGTTTGCAAAAGAGGTGCGTTTGGGAACGTACAGCAATGGGAGGTAAGCAAACGATCAAGGCGACGTGTGCACACCAGTCCAAATCTAAGAAATGCGCAGCGACCCGAGCTCATTCTGACCTGCTCTGCCCTACGAACTGTGTTGCTGCGATGCTTGTGAACCAGCGCGCCTCCTGCCGCTCTTGTTGGTGCCAAGACAATGTCAAGAGATCCTCGCGCTGAGCCTCGCTACGCAGAGCGCGTGTCGTACGTTGTCGTGAATGGACCTCCTGGCGCGAGGCTCACGGATCTCGTCGTCTCGCCGGACGAACTAGTGCGCAGCAAAGCGAACCTCACGATCAACTACCAGTACTACATCCACAAACAGGTACTTGTGCGTGCTGCATGAGCTCTGCTCTACTGATTCAGCATATCATTTTCGTGTTCAACAAACTCTGAGTGTGTGTGTGTGTATTTAACAGATCATCCCGAGTCTCGAGCGACTATTTCTACTGGTTGGCGCAAACATCAGAGCCTGGTACGGCGATCTCCCAAAGTCGTCTGTGAAAGCAAGACACCAGCTCTATAACAACAATCGTCCAGGTGCACGAGGTAAACTCGGCGACACTCGCTCGATCGACTCGTTCTACATGAGCAAACACTGTCGCCTCTGCGGGCAAATCGGAATGGACTCGCTCTGCGCCGACTGCACAGCGAACCCGCAGCGAAGTCTCTTTGCGCTCCACGTGACGTCGTCGCAGCAAGAGCGCGCGCTCCATGCGCTCTATCGCGCGTGCTCTGAGTGCGGCGATCG
The DNA here is from genome assembly GCA_023333815.1 of Globisporangium recalcitrans. Classification (NCBI taxonomy): domain Eukaryota; phylum Oomycota; class Peronosporomycetes; order Pythiales; family Pythiaceae; genus Globisporangium; species Globisporangium recalcitrans. Next base: position 5,440 of record JAASFO010000839.1, on the reverse strand, counting down.
CTCATCTCCGTTCACGTGCAGTAACGCGACGTGCTCGATCTGGAACCGCATCCGGATCGTTCGGTCAGAGAAAGTGACGCTGTAGACAAACTGTCAGACTTTCCAACCGTTCTACTGATGTTGAGAATACTGTGGTAACTCTATCCTGTTCGCGTCGACTTGCCAGTTGAAACTCACCCATTTCCATCAGTCGACGATGGCGCCCTTAAGGACCAAACCGTTAGAGTTTGTTCAACCGAGGAGCGATCGCATTGTTCAAGACCACCTCGAGCGCAAAGTGGATTTGCCAATACATTGTTCAGAAGAGGTCGCGGAATACTCCCAGCTGATCCAGCGCACAAGGCGAGCCAAGAACGACAAAGTGGTCCAAGAAGACCAAGCGAATCAAGAAAGAGAATCCCCAAAGTCGAAGTTGCTCGGACGGCTTCTCGACCCCGGAGCCGGCCAGAAACAGTGATCGCAGTCGCAAGGAACTGTCGGCGCCAGACAAAAGCGCAACGGAGAAGGTCGAGGTGCAGCAGCGATTGACAGCCGTTCGCGTTGGTATGAGGTCGATGATGAACTATCGAGCAACAGCGTGTCATTCGTACGATCTAATATCACGCTTTGAAGGATTTGTGCTGGAGCAAAAGTTTGGAAAACCGGCGATCACGGACTATTTCCTCTTACGGGCGATCTCAGCAAGATCAACAAAGATCTAATGGCTGTGGCTGTGGTGGTTGACCAGAGGGTCTTGCTTCTGCTGCTGCTCCGATGGCGCAGATGCCACAGCAGCAGAAGCAGAAGAACCAGATGAAGCGGCAGCCAACTCCTCTTCGACGATCGTGGTGATGTGGTCGTACGTGTAGAGAGACGACGTGTGGCCGTCGCTCCACGTGACCGCAAACGCGTAGTTGCCCTGTCATTGCCATCAACAGGAAGCAGGAGCCGGGAGTTAGCTCGCATCACACTTGGCACAGAGTAGCTCCGATGGCGCTGGTTCGCACCTTTCGCTGCACAGCAGTGGGGTGGATGTCGTCCGCGATGGATGCTGGGTCCAGAATCTACACAGACACATCATAGCAGAAACGTGTCAAGTTTAGATGTCAAAGCCATGCCAAAAGCCAAAGAACAGACTCGGCGAAGACCGACCTGTTCTCCAGTGAACTCGTCAATGCACTGCGCACAGCGACATCTACACTCATAATAGACAGATCATAGCAACGTTAGACCCAGCAAATAACAAAGTTGGTCGTACGTCTTTCAATCCGGTCGGTCTCACCTTGCGCGGAGGTCGGCGGGGTGCGCGAGCACTTCTTTCGCGGCCGTCAAGGTGTACAGACGCAGCACAATGCCACGCTTCTTGTCGTAGAGCAGCTCGGGGGCCAGGCGTGCCTGGTGCTTGAGCACGACCAGCTCTTTCGCTACCTGGAGAGCCACATTCATCAAAAAATCCACTCAACACATCAGATTTTGGTTCAAATGAGCCCAAATCCATAGAGAATTGTCAGCGTACCGTGGCAGCGAGCGCGTCGTAGGTCGACTCCTGCTCTGGAGAGAGACCCGAGAGCACAAATGGTCTGCATGAACAGAGAGAGAGAGAGCTCGATAAATATCCAACCAATCCCTCTGCGAGGCGTCACGGTGTTTGCTTACCGTCCTGAATCCCCCGAGGCACTGAAATTCTCCAAGATCGGGAGCTTGAAAACGTTCTTCATGTTGTATTTCTCGACCAATTCCGCCGTGTGGCCCGGACCTGCAGTAGCACGAGCAACAACAACAACACACAAGAGAGCTGTTAGCAGCTTACATAGATAGATAGATACACACTAGGTGAGTATGGTGGATGGTCTTACCGAATGGGTAATGTCGATGGCCGTGCGAGCAGTCAAAGTACGACATGTTCTCCACCACCGCCGCAGTTTTCACCTTCAAGTCCTCAAACATCGCGATGCCTTTCTCCACGTCCACAAAGCTGCAGCACAGCCAACAATCCCCATGTATTAACTCTCAAGCTATCCTCACAAGAATACAGAAAATGGTTTCCAACAGAACTAAAGCTCAACCATCACGCACCTGAGGCGCTGGGGCGTGGTCACGACCACCGCCGCAGAGATCGCCAGCTGCTGTGAGAGCGAGATCTGGATGTCGCCCGTGCCCGGCGGCATGTCCACCACCAGGTAGTCCAGTTCGCCCCACTCGGTGCCGAGCACGAGCTGGTCGACGATCTTCGACACCATCGGACCACGCATCACTGCTGCGCCGACACCTGCAATATGCGCAAACAGTGCATCACTATCGACCCATACCCCCTGACGATAACTAATGAGCAATAGAGCCAAGCCGAGCCTACCTCCAGCGCCTGGAGCCGCTTTCTGGTTCACAAAACCAAAGGACATGCACTTGACGCCCTCATACTCGAGCGGCTCGACAAAGTTCTTCATCTTGCGCGACTGGCGGATCGTCAAGTCCTTCGGCGACACCATGGTCGGCAGGCTTGGGCCGTAGATGTCGGCGTCCAGGATACCCACACGAGCACCTCGCTTCGCAAGACTACAGGTAGAAAAGAGATACAAAGAACATGACATCAGTATGTTGACTTTGCAACCCAACACGATACCCAAACGCTTGTAGCAGAGCGTACCTGAATGCGAGGTTGACCGACACGGTCGACTTGCCCACGCCGCCCTTGCAACTCGAGACCGCGATGACGTCCGCGACGTTCCCCAGTGCGGAGAAGCGCGCAGCACGCGCGTTGCGGGGGCGTGGCGCCGTGATCTCAAAGTCCATCGTCTTGACCCACTCAAGCGCACTGACTTTCTGCGTGGCTTCTGCACACCACTGCCAATGCACAGCAATCACGCCATGCACATGCGACGCTCATCAGCCTCAATATGAACCAACGCAACTCTAAACTGCGACCAGGAGCTCCGCACCTGCTCGGCGAGATCAGTGAGCGCCGGCGTGGGAGTCTCGATCTTGCACTTGACCGCGCCAGTCTCAGGCGTTACGCACAGGTCCTACCAGCAAATGCGACCGTCAGCACCAGATCCAGATCCACACTCAACGCCATCGCGGGCTCCACCAACGCAAGCAAGCGAGCGCACCTTGACGCGTCCGAGTGACGCGATGTCGCCGAGCCCGAGTCCATCCTGGATCGTGCGCAGCTGCTCCATCACCTGCGTCTCCAGCAGCGCTGCCTGTCGCGACGAGAGCGCACGCCGCGCGCCACCGCCATTGACACTGCGGAGAGTGGACCGCGGTGCTGCGAGCGCGCGTCGACCGAGTGCGCTGCGCAGCATCGTCGTTCCTGGTGGTGTTCGGATGCTTGACCAGCTCAGCTCAACTGTGATGGCAGCTTTGGAAGTCCACAAGCGGATCTGGCGTCAGCGATTGGCTGGAAATGTGGCATTTACTCATCTCATCTCAACCTTCAAAAGTAGCTGCTTCACCTTTAGAGAGGTTTATCTGCAATTTAGAATCCATTCAAAGTACTAGAATTGTCATATTTGAAAAGGCAGCTGATATGATAAGGGGCCACATAGCGAAGAGCTCGAGTGCATGAGGAGGCGCAGTGTTGAAGGCAACAGTCGAAAGCAGAATGCTTTGGATGCGCATCTGAGACCTCTTTCGCCATGGCGAGTGCTCCTCCGGCCGGCGCAGACCAGGTGAGCGTGCGTGCGATTGTGTCTGCGAGACCGCGTGGCGTACTGGCACTGTCTACTTGGGTCCGTGCTTAAGGTTGCGTCACGCTTGCAGAACGACACAGCAGCAGCAGCGGAGGTGGACGAGCTGCTCAAGGAGATCACAGCGGCCAAGCAGAAAGAACTGCGCATCCGCGCCGAGAAAGAGCGCATTCGTGGCGAGACCGAGCAGCTGCAGGCGGTTCGTACTGTGTGCCTTGTTGTCGACTGTCGCTTGCGTCGACCTAGAGGTTGGAGGACTCATACCATTGGTAACACCCGTGTGCAGGGAACGCTCTGGACGCGAGAGTCCGAGAAGCTACAGGAGCTCGTTGCTGTCCGACTGAAGAAGGGGCAGTTGCAGGCAAGAGAGCGAGAGGAAGCAGAGAGCCTCTCGAAGCTCGATGGGTCGCTCAGGGAGAAGGTCCGGTTTGTCTGCATGCGAGCGCAACGACTGGACTACGACCGACCTAATTGAATATGCCCGGGTACGGTGTACAGGAGCTGCGCTTCCGAAAGAACGCTCGCGCTAAGCAGAATGCTTTCCAGCAAGCAGCGGCGGCTGTGCTTACGGGAAGAAACCAGCAAGCGACTGGTGGGAGCGACGCTGATGCAACTAAGCTCCCAGTCCTCAACGCGGCCGCAAACGAGCGGAGGATACAGCCCCAAGCTTCGCGAAACGCGATTTTCATAGGTTACCGCTCATGCAGCCAACTGGTCCTTCGCGTGTTTGCCACTCTTATGATCTTCGAATCCCTCACGCTGTTCACTCGCTGGTGCAGAGCGTAGAGCTTGAAGAGTTTCAAGCGCAGATCCAGCGCCGCAAGGAGGAGAAGCAGTGCGAGATGAACCACGAGGACTGGATTTCGAACCAGAAGCGAGATTTGGTGGCGAAGCGGCTTCAGCGAGCAATTGCTCGCGAAACTGGCGGTGGTGTCGGTGGCGGGGACCTTCTGACTGGCGCTCAGGCAGAGCAAGCGCGGCGCTATAGTCCAGAAAGCGGCTTTGCCATCTTCTGGGATTTCGCTACTGGTTTGCCTGAATCGGTCGAGAAAGTTCAGGTGCCAAAGTCTCAGATTGCCCTTGAGAACCTGTAGAAATTGTCATTGTTCGCTCACACTCGCGCATCGAAATGCTGTTGTAGGCAACCTGCGCGATCTTTGAGGGGAAAGTGGTCCGCACACCGTTCAAGGCGCTTCTCTCCCAAGAATGCGAGTTGCGCGGCTCAAAGCACAAACGCTGTCTCTTTGCGTCGAGTCGCCACCTGAAGAAGCTGCCGGCGACTGTGGACCTGCGAGTGATCATTGAAGTGAGCGAAAGTCCTTCAAAGCTCTTGGTTTATGATGATGAACTGACGGGTACCGCGTGCTACGATCTCTCACTCGAACCAATTGCGATGTAGTTCTCAAGTGTCTCTCAGCTAGGCGTCAAGAGCGTCGGGCGGACTGCTTTCGAGGTCTTCCGACATAGCGAGACAGAACGAGATGCGAATTATCTCGCCACTGGTTTCTTCAAAGTCCCGCTGCAGCTGCCTCCAGTGCCAGATCCGTCGAAAGTGCTGCTTTCGTCCGCAACCTTGAGCGAAAGTGTGGGCGATGCGATCTTTCATTTCCGCGTGGTTCATGGAGAACTCGTGCAACAGGCAAAACAGGTGACAGTCGACCCCGACACCCACGCAGGTAAGTATTTGTCAGTAACGCTTGACTGGTGCACTTGCACCTTGGACATTGAATCGTCGATCTTAACAAACTCACTTTGGTTCGCTATACCAAGGTCTC
>JAASFO010000838.1:0-12376 GCA_023333815.1 Globisporangium recalcitrans | reverse complement strand
CTTGACGGTCAGCTGATAAGCTTCGTCGACTGCGCGAGCGGAGGTTAATGGTGGAAGCACGACCATACCTGAGCGCATCGGGGTGGCGCTCCAGTTCTCTGGTGTTCCACCCCACTCTGTTGTGAGCGCGATGCACTTGACACTTGCGTGCTTCTCTGGAAAGTCGGTGCTGCATGCCTTGGCAGCATCACTGAGCGTCATGCCCGCGCCGATCGCAACCCCACCACCACCGTCTGTTGAGTCTCCAGTCACGCGATTCCCAGAAGGCAAACGACGCAAGGTCGGCAGCGTCTCGTGCTCAAACGCAGTGCGGCCAAAGTCCATCGCGTGGTTGGTTGCGAGCGAGATCACGTGCGGACTCGGTTTGGGTCCGTTTACTCGTGGGTTCTCGAAAGAGTAAGCGGATGAGTTATGTGTACATTCAAACTTGGTGTTGGTCACATCCTGCGAAGCTACAACTCTCCGCTTTTCGCCAGCTGCAACCGATCAATTGATTCGAGGACGAGACCACCACATGCCAATCATTGGGTTTGCACCACACCCATGGCCAACAGCAAGGAGGGAAAAGGGATATCCAGAGCAAAGCAGACTGGGCACGAGCGTGCAAAGCGTGCGATCCACTCATGGCAACCACCACGTTCCCACACGCCAAGAGGAAGAGGAACAAGACGTGGGCTTTGCACCTTGCCGAAGAAGCTGCAGCCGCCAATCGAGTCAGCCCGCCAGCGCAGCGCACCATAGAAACGATCAAGCAGTCGCGGATCATCTGAGCGATCCTGTGTGTACGAGCTGTGTACAAGTTGAAGAGCTGGAGGTAGACAGAAAGGCGCTGGTTGTGAACAACAGGCTCGCCACGAATGATGTGCAAAACTAAAGCTTGAAGCCTGGCGCTTCTGACAGGGAGAAACGGACGATCACAGGTGCGGCCATTAGGCGCATGGTATCCGCTTGTGTGAGAGAGAGAGAGAGAGAGAATGGGATTCATGATGTTGTGTGCTGTTGTACGAATGTGGAACGAATTCCTGACTGTGCTTCTGACACTTCACCTCAGACGAGGCGAACAAACGACAAATCAATCAACTGGTGATGAAACGCCTGTTGTGCGGCACGTCTCGCGCGAAATATCGCCACGCATCGCCCACCAAGATGTCCCATCGCCCACAACACACACCCTTCCAAAAAGTCAGCACTGTCGGTTCCTCTTCTGTCACTCACTTTCCTTTGAACCCACAGCCGACTTTGCGACACTCTGATCACTTTTTGCAGCAAGCTCTTGGCATCGTACGTACATGTACTGTAAGTACCGTAGATCTCCTCAAAGAATGGACGACCTTGCGTGAGAATGACGAATGGCTCGTTAAGCTCTGACGCTTCTGCTCGAGCCGGACTCGAGCTCGCCAGCTAGTGACGACGCCTTGCGGCTACTGCAGATGACACTCTGGAGGTCTCTTCAAAAGTCGAATGGATTGGAGAGGGTTTTGTGAATCCAGGCACTTCTGCTTGCTCGACACAGAAATAGAAGGGAACGAGGGAAAGAGCTGCCAGTTGTTGGCAAAGAGGCGCTCGGATGACCGAGAGATGCACTGCTGAGGCTTTCGAGAGCAGAAGAGCAGAACCTGCCACGAGAGAGAGAGAGAGAGAGGAAGAAGACACGATGGAGGCATGTGGCGCAAAATGGGGAGGCTGCCGACCTCGGAGCTCGCCTGAAATAGAATTTACGACCGCATTAGCATTCCTGACAGCTGTGTCCTGTCAGGACGATGAGTGGGCGGAAGATTAAGCAAGATGCACAGTCAAGCAAGAAGTACGGCCGTCAGCCAGGCGAGCGAGAGAGAAACCTGGAAACGTGGGCAAACAAGAACCGCGCGCACTGGTAAATCGCCTGCGAAATGTGGGCTCTGCGCGCATGACACTTGATGGAAAGCTGCGGCGCACCAGCCACAGACAAACCCTGCTTTCTCACTCCATGGCTTGTGCGGAAGCGTCCGCCATCAGTTTGCACAGTGCATGCGCGGTTAGCGAGACTGACGTGGCAAGACGCTGCATAAACGAACCAGTTTCTGCCTAGAATGTTGAAGCTTCCTGCGTCTTTGTCGCTGACCGGTTACTGCTGTAGCTCAACGCAAAGAAAGCATGCGCGACAGTGAACTGGCGACCTAGCGATGTGCAATACAAATGCACCACTCGTCAGCAGTCGCTCGAATGACAGAATGGTCCACTGAGCACGCATGCGGACGCACGTGCGATGGAAAGTTGACTTGTTCTTCTTTCTTTGTCAGGACTTCGAATCGACAGGCGCAATAATGCGAGAGATCTCGCACCTTGCGTGTCAGTGATGGTTGTTCAGCTCAGACCAACACGCCTACGTAAATGCAAACGCAATGCGAACCGTGATGGCCAAGCCAGCAAACACAACTATCGGGATTCGTCCTATCGAAAATCGCAGTCGACGCGCTCCGTCCTCTTTGATCAAGTGAATCCAGCGTGTGTGGCTGGGAGCGCGCGAAGAAGAATCAAGACAGCATCGCGTGTCGCGCGTCGCACTTGTCCAAAGTGGCTTCTGTTGGTTGTGCGCGTTTCTATTGCCGAGCCGACGCTGTGAGAGAGCGCCAAGCTTGGATGTCGGGAAGAAGCAACTCGTCTGACCTCTTGGCGAACACCGTAGAGTTCTTTTCGAGACGAGTGCTGGTCGTTGAGCCTTGGAGCTTCTGGGCTCGTTTTCACCATGGGAAAGAAAGACAATCGGAGAGAAATGGTGGACGCTGGGGACGAAGACACGAAGTGTCACGCCTCTGTCTCGCAAAAGAGAGCGCTCTGAGCGTGCGGGAAGAGAGCGAGCGTCGGCAACGAAGGGAAGAAGATCACCCATCGTTTGAAGTACTATTCACGCATGCATCAGCACTCCTGACATCATTCGATGCGTGGGTCTGATAGAAGAAAAGCGGATGCTGGAGCAACCTGGCGCTGCTGTGGAGCGTAACGCTGAGCAGTCTCTTGGTCGTGATGAAGTGTGGCTTTTCTCCACTCGCTCAAAGATGTCAATGCCAAGACACTGTGATGACTGTCGCTCTTGAGCTCTATGTGTTGACTTGTCTGGTGCCTTATTATTTAGTAGCAAGATGTGGATCCATCTTTGTAAAATGCTAGCTGGACCTCAACGTCACTGAGAAGAGGGATCAAGCGAGCGACGGGATCAGGGCATGCATCGAGACCAGCTGACACGCACAACGGCGAGGGCTTGTCTAGTCGCTGCTGGAATGCAAAGCGTTTGCTGCGCACATGAGCGAAGTGAGCCAGCACACACACGCACTATCCACCAACCCATGCGTGCCCGATTTTCACTGAGCCATGTCAATTGTGGGAGACGAAGCGACAGCGATTTCTTTCGAGGCGCGAAGATGCGACTTGTTTGTGTGATCGGATGGATACGCGTGGATGCTGCAGCACCGATCAGCAACAACCTAGAAAACGCGAAGAAAGGAGGAAAGGAGGAAGGGGGAAGGACAATCGATCGGACACTCAGGGAGTTGCCTCAGCAGAAGCCCAAGCCGATGCGACTCTGCTGAACACGTGTGTCGCCCAGCGATTTCAGACATCGGATCGATCGAAGTGACAAACATGCGTCCAGCAGCATTTCTGATCGATCTGGCTGCACAGTCAAGTGTTCGTGACCCTCAGACATCGCGCGAAGCAGTTGACCAGTGTCCATCCTCCCTGGGTATTTGCCGATTCCAAAGGATGATTCGCGATTCTTGCATTCCAATAGTCATGAAGATCGTCCTCGATGCGCGTTGCGCAGCGGACTCCCTCGCAACTAAAGTTGATTGAGCGATAGGCAAATCCACCCGTGGATCTCTCCGCAGTGCACTGTTCAGCTCATCAACGAATGGACGTGTCTTAAAGTTGAGGGGCTGTGACGGTGCTGCTGTCCACCAAAGATAAACATGCGACGCGACGATCACCACGAGCCAATGCGTGCTTCTCTTCATGCCCCCATCAGCAGCTGTGCTTCAGTCGCCAGTCTGAATGTCGATATGCAATTGATGCGAAGTGCACTGGCTGGTCCACGCTGACTAATCCACTCCACGCACCCATCATTCATTTTCGCGTGGAGCTGTAGCGCGAAAAGAAGTCGCGCTTGCTGTGCAAAGACGATTCGCGTCAAGCCAAGATGGCCAGACGCTCAACGGGTAGCTTCAACTACACTGAGGAGAACGCGCGCGGAAATCAACGACTGTAACAAAGGACGACTGGGAGGTCAGTGTTCACACAATCCAAACATGTGCAACGCTACGACAAGATACCGGCATTCCAATGGCGCAACACACATGGATCTGCATCGTCCGAGAGCATCCGGGTCAGTCAGGAGCACAGTGCACTGTGGCGCGACACTTTGTGCCAGCGCCGACCAAAATGGATAGAGCAGACATGTGAGCGGTCAGTCGCTGCGTGATTGTGTCCAACTTGCACACACACTGAGTCGACAGACAATGAGATGATGCTCTTGTAGTCACGTTGCTGCTGAGCAAGTGAACCCACAGCGAGAGCTGTGCAACTGAACTGCAAGCACAAGAGAAATCAGTGGGTTTGGAAGAAGAAAAAGGGACAGCGAGAGTTGGTGGCTCTCTCAATTCCGTGTCGTGGACTTGTTTCTGCTGTTATTCAATCGCTTTGCAGTGTGACGGACGACTTCGGTTTCTGAGGACAGTCAAGCGAGAGAAAGCTTGGAACAGAGACACTGGCGTCATTTCTTCCATAAACTCAATTGGAAAGTCGACAAATGGCAGCTGAAAAGAGAGAGAGAGAGAGAACACGATGTCGCGAACGTGCGAGGATCACACACAGTGAAATCGAATCCACGCACTGTGCATGTGGATGGCATAGATTTCAGACTCTGCAGCGAGTGCAGGCATCTGTGGTATTAGATAGGAACGCAATGCGAGTGGGTCAAATAAGAAGGGAAGGATCTTTCCCAAACAGATGCTTGTGGCGCAGGAGGCACGAGCACTTTTGACAACAGATAGCCCCGCGACAAACGATGTGAGGTGAGGTGCGCGTGCTGTCGCCCATCCATTGACCTCTGCCCGCGAATCCCGTTTGGATGATGCGCTTTCTGTGCATCTACCCTAACACCTAAATAAACGGCTAGCAAGTCTGGCTGGTTCACAGCACGCACCCTTCATCTGAGAAGCTGAAAGTGTTTCCACGCATTTCATTGTCCTCGAGAAACGACAAGCAAGCAGCAACGAACGCAAGTTTCCGTGCTTCACCATCAGGAAACAACGAAGCCAGCTTGAGTGTGGTGTTCTCTTTACTAGCACGCCACGCTGATGGCTGACAAGCATGGCTGCTCCACACCGCATGTCCCTTGTCCTGTAATCTGACGCTCGAAAGCAATGAGTAATCCATTTTGTGCTCTTTTCGATGTCTGTGTGGTTCGCAGTCTCCATCCTGACGCCATTGATTGAGAGGTTCTCAATGGCATCGATTGGGTGTACATAGACGAGGCAGTGTCAAGTCTGGCTTAGCTGCATGGTTGATCAACTTCGACAGTTTCTCAGTGCTGAAAACCCGAGTGCTGCAGACTGGGAGGGGCAAAGTGCCATAGCACCGCAGCACAACGCTGCAATGGCTAGATGAGGTCAGCGTCCTTTTAGTATTGCAGCACAACATCTGACACCAGCGTTTCAGTCAGCGACGCAATACAAACACCCCTGCGCGTCCCGTTCGGTTCAGTCAGTAGGAGTGGGGAGCCGCGACTTTTGTGCCAGCGCCGGACAAACTGGATGTAGTAGAGCAGAAGGCATGAGTGGTCCTCGACCGCTGCGTGTTTGTGTGCACACCAACACGACAGGCGCGAGCGGGAGTCACGACGCTGAGAGTTGAGTACTTGCTCCTGTGATGAATATTCGAGCGAGAAGACAAGAGTGAAAGACGAGAGCCGACCGAGCTTGGGACAAATGCACGAGTTGGCATTCCTCTGGACAAATGCCGAGTACGCAGACACCCTATGAGTGGGCAGGTGGCAAAGAGAGACACACACATACACGACGAAGGAAACCAGCAAAGAGAACACAGAGCGCGATCGAATGCATGCTCTGTCCCGAGTTTAAGCATCTGGCAGACTTGATGAGGAAAGAGCTGAGGTTTGTGCTCTAGAATGACAAGGAAAATGCATGATGTCAATGAGATATGATGCCGCAATGCGTGACAAGATCGTCCAACGAGAAGTGGCGTAAGGCATGTTTGCGTGTCCCATCAGTGGCTGAGCTCACGAAGCCAGTACGAACGAGGTGCTCTCTGCGCAAGCCTCTCCGCGCAAGCAAGCCAAGTTGTTGGTCTGGCACTCTGGCACAGAGTGGACATCGCTGGCTGTTCCACGCCTCAGAGCCTTCGTCTGAAAAGCGTAAAATGTGCTGTTCTTCCAGTGTTCGATGTTTCTTGATCCGCGAAACACAAGCACGCACCCCCAGCAACCCAACAAGTGTCCATCTCTAGCGGTTCCTTGCGTCACTGGAAGTGAGCGAGCTGTCAAACTATAAAAGAGAGAGTGACGTCATTCGATGAACTGTGTGGTGCAAATCAGTGACTGACAAAGCTAAGATTGCATGTGCAGGTGCAGGATCACATGCGTGCAATCAACCCTGGATGCGCGCAGGATGCGATGTAAATGCTGATGCGTCTGCACCATCCACCAGCAGCTGCAACGCACATTCCAGGATCGACAAGTACGTATCATCATGCGGCACATGAGAAAAGCGCGGGTTACCTCACAAACCAGCGCAAACCTGCGCAAACAGAGAATTTCCGTGACAGTCAATATCTGATTGCCATCGCCCCTTCGACAAGCACAAGAACCAGAATCTGGACATAAGCTCGTGAGTTGCGTTTTAGTTTTTCAATCGCGTATCCCTATCGCAGCGTCGAATCGACGTCGAGCTTGGACGCAGCACGAATTTGACGCGATCGTGCAAGTGACGTGCCTGATGAACCTGTCTGCTCCACTCCAAGCATGAGCCGATCCTACAGCTCAATCAACCAACCGTTTCGTTGCTGCGGCTCGACAGGAAATCCGAGCCTTGTAGCAGCTGGTCACGGTGGCTCGCAGGAGCCCCTTCCCTCTGATCCGAGCCGTGTCGAGCTGTGCGGGAGCTTCTGCTGCTTTCCCATGAAGCTGTCGTCATCTTCTCCGTCCTCATCCTGCGTTCCACCCGTTCCCAGTTCTCGTTGGCGAGAGAGTTGGAAGAGAGAGCGGCGACCTTGCTTTGCGCGATTGCTGGTGCGTGCGTTCAGTTGTGTACAGTATTTCGGAGTCGTTACGGACGACGACTGCGGCTCGCAAGCTCGGCGCCTCTGCTCATAGAGGGATCTGTGGGGAGAGGGAATGACAACGACAGCCACAGGCTCGGGAAAAAAGTCATGAGCTGCCGCGTGTTCGTTCCACAAGAGTCAATCCTCCTGTCGAGGCAGATCGATAGTCGGATGGGCAAGACAGGGAGAGGATCACCCGACTGTTACTTGAATTCACACACAGCCTCAGCACTCCCGCCATTTACCGAAGGGACTTTGGATGTACATGGATGGGTACATGGGTGTAAGAAGAAAGGTCGATTCCTCTCGATCGGCGATGCGCTCTTCCGGCGCAACGCTCGACAAGACAGGAAGACGACGGGTGTGGGAGAAGTGAAGTGAGTCAAAGGCGTGCGTGCTGCAAAACTTCTATCATTTGCATCTGTTTACCAGGACCGAGTGGAAGCTCTGCAGCTCACCCCGCGCACCTTCCACTTAGATAAAGAGCTGTAAACAAATTGGCAGCAGCCCATGGGAATGGTATCCCGGTCTTTGTAGGTTGCTTGTACTGACGTGCTTGCTCCAGCAGGTTGTTGCGTCGCGCTCCTGTACCAAAGTGGTCTCCAACCATGGAAAAAGGTTCCGCGAGATTGCCCACTCGCACTGTTGTGCAGTACAGTATCTGTGTGAGATGTGACAGATGGCTAAACGCACATAAACAAGCCAATATGGACCTTTTGCTGGATGAAAAACGTTGAACATGCACCTTTTCTTGGCACGCTCAGCATTTGCATGCATTCAAGAGTGTGCTGACAGTAGTCCGTGGATCCTTCCGGTGCGCAACCTGACGAGAGCTCCTGCTCCCTTTCGAGTGAAGCAACGCGCAGCCATCCAAATGTGTTGCAACCGCAGCTCCCCACTTGCCAGCCAAAAGAATCATGCACACTGCACAGCAGAGGAAGGTCCGGAGCCATCTCACACCACCAGCTCTCTGGGCTTGATTTCTTTCGATCTCAAAAAGCAAATCCGAGTCGACAGGCGCAAGGAGATGCTACGGGAGTCATAATCTCAGCAGCATGGGCAACTCGCGTGACCCAGTGACAAATGTGGAGGTGTTTCTATTGTCAATCGCTTGCCCAGTGACCTGTGCGCAGGATGCGAATGTGTTGCTAGCGAGTGGACGTGAGCTGTCACAAATGACGACTGCGGCTCGCATTCAAAGAGGGAGCTGACAAGTCAGACCGAGCTGAGGTCTAGGGACGAGCACACGGTCGGCATTTTCCATCTTTGTGCATAAACTCAATCAGGAAAGCAAAAGAAAACACATGAACAGTCGATACAGAAAGGACGAGTGCGGGAATGGGCAAAGATCCCACAGAGAGGAATCGAATCCAGGCAGCGCCTGATCAGGCATCCCTGCTGGGTGCCCAAACCACTGAATGAATGAGTGGCTCTGAAGAGCCTGACTGTCCTACTTGTCTGACAGTCAGACTGTTGATCGCGGTGTGGCGCCAGAAATGCACAGGAAGCAAGGCAACGCAAGCTATTGAAGTTTCGGTTGGCTCGCTTTGGTTTGCACAGAGCAAGCCGAGTTCCTGCCCAGCCCAGGTCTGAACCCACAGATCGACCCATTCCTTGTACACTCCACCCAAATTAGTCGAAGGCACAGTTCGATGTCCTCCTTCTGTCCTAATGTCTGCTTGTTGTTCATTGAATGCAAAGTGTCCATCTGTCACAGCGACCGGAACGCATGTCATCTGCTGTAGGTGATCGTTAACAGAGCGTGACGTCGACTCGTTGTGCGAAGACGCGCCTTTTTCAAACGCTTGCATTGTGGAACAAATCAGCCACCTCAGTCGACACGCGTCTCGTTCGCAGCGAGCGATCCGACAGCTCATTCAATCAAACGTTATTTTGCTATATCTACTGTATGAACAACCCTGCGAAGCAAACGACGACGTAGGACGGGATCTGCAAGCTGGAGCTGTGTCTTGCGGTAGCTTCTGCCGGGTTCCGCAAGGCTCCACACCCATCGTCCTCGTCTCGCGCTGCACCTGCGTAACGCCTCCCTTTGATAGAGTGAGTGGTCAAGATTGCACGCGAGTTCTTTCTCATGCCTGGAGTTGTATAATGCGCTGTTTGTGAATGAGTGGGTCGTCGGCTGCCGCTCTTGATGGCGACTGTGGCTGAAGCGCGGCGCGAGAGAGAGAAAATGGGAGGCATGGGTGACTGGAGACGGAGACACAGGATGTCTACGCCAATGCCAATACAAACCGCACACGCTGTGGTATGAGCAGCAGCATTTCAAAGAAAGTTGCTGAGTGTGTGTTTCTTGGCCACTTCAATTGTGAAGTTGTATCCACTTGAATGCTGACAGTGAATCCATGTGTGGCAACACCGCCTCCAATCATTCGCAGAGTCTACAGTACGTCGAAGTCAGCTTCGCATTTACTTTCTAGTCTTCCTTGAGCCACATCGGATATGATTTTTTCGATCCTCAAAAAGAACCTGCATATCACAACATTCGAACACGACGCGACAGGTGCAAGAATATGCAGCTCTTCTTCTTTGTGAGGAAGATCACAATCGACGCGTGCTTCGTGTGCACTCCAGCCAATCCGACCGCTGTCGCCACAGTCTTTGCGCTCCTCGTCTCGCGCTGCGCTGCAGATCAGCAGCAAGGGATAGAAGCAAGGGAACCTTGACCACACAAGAGCTTGTGTTAGCGGACAGTAGTCCTCTGAACCCTCCACAACAGCTCCAGGACCGTCGAAAATCGCAATCGAGGAACACTGTTTGTGGCTGGCAGTGCGCGAAGAAGGAACAATCAAGCGAGCTGCCGTTGGTCGGACATGGGTGCTGGATCGTTGAGAGCGTCGCGGGTTGCAGCTTCTCGGAGCGTCTGACGGGTCTGTGCGTTCATCGAGTCTGCTATTTTCAGCACCAAAGCTGAGAGCTTGTGGAACTACCCTCTCCCGGATCTCTTGTACCGTAGAGCACGGTTCGTCTCTTCGGATTATTGGCTGCGAGCCGGCAGTGATGACGCTGCGGCTCGTTAAGCCTCGGCGCTTCTGCTGCTGTGAAGCCCAGCTCGTTTCCATTCTTGGTCTGTAACAGAACCCTCTGGGAGAAATGGCGGACGCTTGCGCGAAGACACGAAGCGGCATGCTTTCTTTGATGGACGCAACTGATAGAGCAGAAGGCAGTGGTGGAGGGGGAGAAGGAGATGTGTGGGAAGAGAATGCGAGGAAGGGATGCAGATCACCCTGCTTGTAATATATCATTCACGAACACATCCGCATGGTAGTCCTGGCATGCCTTCAACCGCAGTGACGTGATCAGTGAGGTTGCAAAAACGAGCCAGAGCGGCTCAAGTGTTCGGGTGACAAAGATGGAGGTTGTCTGTTGCGCTGCAGCTTGGTTCAGCGAGAACGACAGAGAACACATCGGTTGCATTATTCAACGAGCATGATTAGCGGCGAGTACGGCACACACGCACTATCCACCGTTGATGTGGATAGAGGACAGTGCGTGTCTTTTCACCACGATGCGCGAGCGAGCCCTTGCTCTTTGAACCTCGTGAGTTATGGGAGCCAAAGCAGCAGCGATTTCTTTCGACCGTCTGTTCCTCGCACCGTGCAACCACTTGGTCTTTCTGTTATGCTCGAGAGCGCGGTAGTTGTTGCTACTGAACATATTCACTCCCAACCGCGAGCAACCGAGGAGGCTGATGCATCGTAAGGAGCTCAGGACATATGCACATGACGCCATGTGGATGCTCAAAGACGAACCGTTTTCAAAGCGAGTTTAGCAGCTCAGCATAACTCGTGCTCCAAACTCAAGTGTTGGTTGGGGGAGGGTTCACAGAGCGCTCATACAAGTGCAACACAACGCTGCAATCCCCCATCCGACGAACTGAAAACGAAAAGTGGATGGCCGGAGAGGTCTGCGTGCGAACAACATTGCAATAAACGCTTCAAGATTTCGGTCCAGAGTTTCAGTCGTGCTCCGTCTCCTAACTTCGGGTCAGCAAAAGAACTGGGAAGCCGGGACGCTTTGTGCCAGCGCCGACCAACCTGGATAGGACAACGATCAATTGCCAGACTTTGCGGGTCTATGCACACCTGCTCGACAGGCGCAAAACATGCTCCAACAGTCACAATGCTGAGATGGACCCCATCCATGGAAATGTTGAGGTTGCAGCACCAGACAGCAGCACCCAGCAAACAAAACGGATAGAGAAGGAGAGCAACTCGAACGGGTCCAGTGAGTTGGATTTGTTCCGCTTGTTCTTCCGACGCTTAGGAAAAAAGACACCCGTTGAGCCCACAGTCCGCATGCATCTTCAACATCTGGGCACGTGGCTGTTGTTGATGATGACTGCGGCTCATAAAGCTTGTCGCTCATCTTTCGCTGCTGCTTCTTCGAATATCCAAGAGAGCAAGAGAGCTGACTGACCTGCAGGGGATGTAGACACGGATCGTCATTCTTTCCATACACCCACTCTGGAAAGCCGACAACTCATCAGTCAGTTGAGAGAGAAAGACGGAGAGAAACGCGGCGATGCGAGCCATCGAAGATCGCATCGAGCGAATGCAATGCGTTCTCTGCGCCGGTTTAAGCCTTCCTGACAGTCAGAAACTGGACTGTGGAAAGGACTGTGGGTCTCTGGAACGAAGAGGAAAGGTCGCTTCAAACAGCCAATATTGGTGCTACGCCTGACAAGGTAGTCCTACGAGAAGCGACGTGGATGAGGTGAGGTGTGCTTGTCCCATCACCAGTCTACCGTTTGGATACAGAGATCGCTGCGCAAGTAGACCAAATCGCCAGCTTCGTGTGACGCGGTAGCGCACACAGACCGCTCGCGGGTTCAACTGGAAAGCAAAACAAGGAGAGCGACACTGTACCCACTCGACTGTCCAAAGTGTCCATCTCAGTTGTCAAAAAATAGAAGAAAGCGTGACGTCAGCAACTGACAAAGTTGAAGTTGCATGGTGCTCGCCTGATCACCATCACGATGGATTCTTTCACATGCAAATGCATTGCTGTCAACAATCGCACTCAGTGCGCGTGACTTCGCAGCACT
>JAASFO010000837.1:0-12427 GCA_023333815.1 Globisporangium recalcitrans | reverse complement strand
GCCATAAAATGATCTGGGGATCTCACATCCTCCTTTTACTTTTCGCAAGACACACTGTTGTTGGTCCCCTTCAGCAATTTCACAAGTGGCGAAAGGAGTGGACAAGTTGTGAGCTCCTTGACACAAACTGTGCCTCAGCTGATACCGTACTTTCGGGCTGAACAGCTGTTTGCATCCCTCTCGATCAGAAACGAACGAGGAGGACGTCAGCTCACTTGGTGAATGTGCACAAATGATGGGACAGATACAGTGCAGCTCTGAGCTGACACACAACAACCCTTCGTTCTAGTCACAAGCAGGATTGCCTGCTTGTTGCTGCTGTGTCTCGCTTGGTCTTGTCAAGCGACCTAGTGGGAGTCGGCGACACAAATGCTGGCCAATCGACTCGGTAACCAAGAACAGGACGATGAGCAATGAGTTGCACGCACCACGTCTGACTTTCCATACGTAAGCCAACCCGCTGCACACGCTTACATTTGAAGCACACACTTCCGCACCGAAAGCATCTGACGCGCAGTCGCATGGATGCAAATCAAATCATGTCAAACGAAGGACGCCACTCACACCCACTTCCACTTCCACGAAAGAAGGAGACGTGTCACGCCGTCTCGCTTGAATCGCGCGATGGATCACACTGTCCGGCATCGTCGTGTCGACTCTAAATGCAGCAAATGCACCAACAGTCAATCACCACCGTTCTGTCACCGATTCTCAGCAACACAGAGAGCCTTGCAAGCTGCATTTTGTGCGCTGCACGAGCAAATGGCGACACTTCGTCAGGCAGACTCAGCACGTCGAGGAAAAGCTTTTCGCGCACAGTGAACATTCCATGGGCAATACAGTATGCATGCCCTCACCAAGTCCAGAGGCAGCCCCTGCAGTGAGGAACTCGATTCGCAGAAGCGTTGCAAGTGTGATTCATCTGCTTCACTCGAAAGCGTGTGTACCACACTTATTGGTGTACCAAACCTTGTTTTGGAGTTTCAAAATGTAGTAAAAACCGAAAAAATGAGGAAACGACTATTTGTTGAAAGAACGCTATCAAACAAAATGGAACACGAAGGAGGTACTCACCACGCTCGACGCTCGCGTCCCTCTCCGCATACTCGCCGTCCTGTCTAATGCGCTACGCTGCTCATGCATTGTCCTCATGCTATCCACGTATCTGTGTGCGCAGCGGCAGTCGCGGTGGCGCAAGAGGTGGAGAAGCTGCAGTTGGAGAGCGCAGGTATGGTCACTCGGATGTCGCGATCTCCTCTGTGAAGCAGCAGCCAGATCTAGTAACACTTGTGTGTGCGGGCGTGGCTGCTTACTGCACAGCAGACAAAGAAGGAGGGCTGCGCGTGCTCGACCTCACTGGCTCGCTGGTCGACCAGCCGTATGTGGTGCAGATCTGGCTCATGGCGAACGCCGTGTTTGTCTGGATGGGGTCTGGCTTGGACAAGCCCCGATTAAGGTGCGTCGTTGGTCGGGACTCCTTCTTCGTTTTATCATTACTACATAGCCACTATGCGGTCACGCCATTGAACCAAGCATGTACTGACTGTACAGTATTGCTTCTGTGTGTGTTGCCTGTGTTACAGCACGCTCTCGACGGCGATCAGCACGAGGTACAGCCCCATGCCGCTGATCACGTCGATCGTCGGCGCGCCGGAGATGGAGGAGCAGCAGATCGCGCAGCGGCTCGCGCGCCGCACGGGACGCCAGTGCTTCGTCTCCTGCCAGCTGCCCGACCACGTGCCGGAGCTCTTTGGGTACGTCGAGCGCCAGATCATCGAGCGCCTGGTGGAAGAAGGCGCCATTGCTCAAAAGTAACAAACACCGCAAGATCGGGAATGACAGAACAGTTTTGAGCGTGCTGAATTCCCGACTGCCGCTGCATTCTTGCTTGTTGTGGAGATACATTGGTGTTCACATTAAACGCGTCAGCTATCGGTGTCACGTCCGCCTGCAGAAGAAAGAACCCAACAGTTCCTTCTTCACGACGCAAGTCCACAGCATCGTGTCAGCAGCGCCTTCGTCTGCAATCCATGCGAGCGGATCCGGCTCGTTTTCGCTCGCAGTGCAGTTGCAGTACTCCAGTGTGTCTCGAGCATTCGTGCAACAACGACTTGCTGCAGGCGTTGTCGGTCGGTGGCTCGACAGTTTTCTGCGGCACGTTCGTCGCGCTCCATCAAGTTCGCCTCGTGGTCCAGCTCTACAAGTCCTTCGACTTTGTGTTCCTCGCCGTCAAGATCCTGATCGGGCTCTTCTGTGCACTGGGGTTTTACAATGGGAGCGCAAACTCCTCGCGCTCGGCACGTCGTTCATGTGGATGTACTGGTTTCTCTCGATCGACGCAGCGACGCCAGCGATACGAACGCGGCTTGCATTTCGGATCCAGTACGCCGCTGTTGTCGCGGTCGGCGTGATCGCAGTGCAAGTGATGTTCGCTCTGGACCTCGTCTGGCTGGATCTCACGACCGCCTCGGACTTTGTCTTGTTCCAGGGCAGCATCTTCGGGTGCTCGATCGAGCTCCACGCCATGTCGGTGTCCATGAGCCAGTTGTGGACGATCCTGGCGTGGTTCTGTCGGATTCTGCGGCGCAGCGTCCGGATCTCCGGCGACGACGAGATGGTGATGCTGCTCGGCCAGGTAGGCTACGGCAACTACATGTGCGAGCGCACCTGGTCAAGCGGAAGCTCGCAGCGATGCACCCGCGGTCCATCAACTTCAGCCGCAGAGTCAGCGTCAAGCCTGCAATTACAGAATGAGAGATGTGAATCGGCATCTTGAATGCGACTGTTGCTTTGAGAGACTTCCTCTTTGTAATTTATAGAGGCTCTCCCTCCGACTTGCTTTCAGTAAGGAACTTGGGAACCGTCTGGAAATAAAAAGGGAGCGGATCACAATCATTCTTGGTTGTCAACGAGAGGACATTAATTGGTCAGAATATGCATCGTGATATTAGCCAATAAAGTGCCGTTCTTTTGCTTTGGTTTTGCGAGTTGAGCTTGCAGTTTGCAGCTTGTCTTTTTCAAAGTGAGCTTTTGGCAAGGAAGAAGAGAGAAGAAGAAGAACTGGAGTGACTGAGCGATCATGGGCATTGCGTTCGGCAACGCGGCGCTGGACGACGCCATCCGCCTGCTGGGCACGGAGCTCCAGAACACGGACGAGAAGGTCGTCATCGGCAAGTACGTTGCAAGGCGACTGTCTGTGTATCGTGCGTGTGACTGTGGCTCCCTCTTCCGATATGCGAATGCGACGCTGATCTGTGCTGCTGCTGGTTACTGGATGGGCTCGCGACTGCAGGACTGACGCGGAGAAAGAAGTGCTCGAGCGCCATGCAGTCAAGGGCAAGCAGCGCTCGTTCGTCGGCTTCGTGGTCGGCGGTACTGCGTTTGCAGGCGGTGCGTGTGGCTCTGCTGGATCTATCGACACTCACTCAAGGAGAAATGGTTACTCACCTCTTGTGTCATTTGTACGATTGCTGATTAGCCTGGAAAGCGACTGGGGGCAAACGCCGCGTTCTCGGCGCTGTGACCGCTGCGAGTACGTCTCACAATACTGTATTCAAGCGCACAGAACTCAGTTGGATGCTGCTGTTGGCTAACCCGCATGGTGTCTCTTTGTGTTTGTCTGTATGTAGCTGGGGGCATTATCGGAATGACGTATGGTCTGCTGAGCATCCGCCAGGGGCTCTTCACGGAGCTGCTGACGCTGCCAGAGGAGAAATCGCCCTTTGCAGCGCGTGCGAGGCAAATGTGAGCCTGCGTTTCTCTATTATTACGAGCTATGCTTCGTGCTTCGTGATCTGGCACGACTCATTGTCTTACCATTGTCGATTTGTGTTCTTCCAGTCTCCAGGAGCAAATGCCATCCAACAAGTTTGTGCTCGAAGTCAAGGAGCAGATGAAGCAAAAGGGAACGCTCAAGTACGTTCGCATGTACCGATCGTATCGCCAAACACCAGAAACACTCACTTCGTGATGATCCTATTCTGAACAGCGATTCCTGGAACGAGAGCTACACGCGCAACCCGTTCCAGACCCCAGCGGCACCGGCCACTTCTCCCTCGAGCAGCTCGGAGTTTGTCGTCACGTACCAAGGCGGGGGTCAAAAGAAGGGAAGCCAATCGCTGAATATCGAGCGCAGATTTGGAGATCAGGCGCAGTCCGAGTTCGACGACGCTGAGGATTCCTCTTCAGGTGGTCGCAACTCGTTCTTCTTTGGATCGCAGCGCGCGTCGTCGTCCGAGTTTGGCCGCGAGAGCGAGCTCCCACCATTGTCGCGGGACCCATACGCGCACTACGAAACAGACAGCAGCCGCCGCGGTGGAAGCAATGACGACGACGAGTATTTCTTCGACTTGCCGCCGTCGAATGACAACGGTGACGCGCCAGCAAAGCCCACCAGCTGGGAAGAGATCCGACGCCGAGCTGCTGCCTCCCAGTCGCGCAAGTGAGAGATCGGCGAACAACACGAAATGGCGCATGGGATATCATCACATTCATCATCTAAACCAACAATCCCCACAACAGTGAACAACAATGGAATGTGCTAGTCTTTGCGCTGCCTTACAGGGTCTCCATGCATTCAACATCGCTGCGGATTCAGCTCACGGCCAGTAGAAGCAAAGGCTTCACTTGTCATCTCTCTTCACGCTCCCGAATCGACTCTCGGAGGCAAACTCCGCCTCGAACGCGCAGCAGCATTCCAGTAGCAGGTCGAGTCCTTGCTCTCGTGCGACGATCGCCTTGAGCACCTTGAGCTCTTCTTTGGACTGAAAACCTTCGAACAGAATCGCTTTTGTGCCAGCTTTCGCCATGCTTGTGGCATTCGCCTTCATCGTGTCACCAGCAGCACCTAGATACGCCTGCTCCATCAGCGATCTCCCCTTGTGTGGCGGAGTGGTCGTTGACGCTTTGCGGACGCCGTCACTCGCCAGATCGCTCTGGCCATGAGCCTCAGTCGAAGCAGACGCGCGCATTCGATGATGCGGAGATACTCGATCTTGCTCACTCTGCATTGATCTCTTGAGGGGCTGTAGATGCGACCACTTCTTGCAGCTGATCCCTGCAAATGACACTGTGAAGCGACAGAATCAAGGCGAAGAGGCGATGAGAACCCAAACAAATCTGCCAGCTAGCACCACACGCTACATTAACAAAAGTAACTCCCCAAACTAAACGAAATAGAAAAGGATGCGTTCATGGTGGACTCCTCAGTCGTACTTGGTGAGGTCCAATGTCAAGGACTTCGAGCGCTGCATCGAAATGTCTTTGCAGATCCCCACCAGCGCATCCGCTTTCTCGTAGAACGCGTCTTTCAGCGAAATCACAACGCACTGGAAATCGCAGTTCGCAATGTACGTCGACACTTTGTTCACATTGACGTTGTCCAGCGCTGCATCGACTTCGTCCAGCACGAAGAATGGCGACGGGCGGTAGTTGTGGATCGCAAACAGTAGCGCCAGCGCGGCGACACTCTTCTCTCCCCCCGACAGCTGCTCCATCTCTCGGAAACGCTTCATCGGAGGCATCGCGTTGTACTTCATGCCATTTAAATACGGCTCTTCAGTGTTCTCCAAGTTGAGATACGCCGTCCCGCCGAGAGGATGCTTGGAGCTCTTCGTCAGCTGTTTGTACGTCGCATCGATCACGCCCGAGATGTGGTTGAAAGCCTCCATGAACCGCTCAAATCGAGCAGCTTTCACTTTTTCGAAACCCGATGCCGCCTCAAACGACCGCTGTTTCACTCGCTCGAGTTCGTCTTCCTCCTTGGTGATGCGATCTTGAATCTCATCGAATTTCTCCAACGCGCGCATGTTTGGCTGCATCCGCTCCAACTCGGAAAGCACTTCGTTGATGCGCTCTTCATATTTTGCGTTGATCCTCTCGTACTCCCTCTCGTCCTCGACAACAACCGGATCTGGCAAGGACGAAAAATCGATTTCTTTGTTGGCGTAGGGTTCCACTGCTTGGTTCGTCAGCATCGCTTCTGAGTTGTCAGGAGTACCACTGTCGACGCTGTCATTCACCGAAGAAGAAGGAGCATTTGAGCTGCTCACATCCTCCATCTCCACGTCTTCGCCTTCGTCTCCATCGGCACCAACAACAGGTATCTTCACTTGATCCAGCGACGCTCGCTTTAGGATCTCCGTTTTCTTGTCTTTCAATCGATCCAGCGCTGTCTCCTCTGAAGCAATCTTCTTCAGGATATCTCCCTTCTTCTGCTCACTCTTGGTTTTTCTCTTTCCAATCGTCTTGAGCTCCACTTCCAGTTCATCCACCTTCTTTGACATGGTCGTGAGCAGCGTCATCTCATCCCTTTTCTGCACCGTCAGAGATGCGATCCTTCTCTCAAGAGAATGCTCTTGCTTCGCCAAATCCTTCAGGTATTGCTTCTCGTATGCGGCTTTCTCGATCGCATCTTGCAGTGGCTCCTCGTAATCCTGGGCTTCAAGATAGTCGATTTGCGCCTCGAGCTTCGTCATGTGTTCGGCGATCCTGCGTCGCGTTTCCATGTGCTTCTGCTTTCGCTTCAGCACGGTTTCTTCGTAGACTCGGATGCTATCCACACCCATTTGCTCACTGAAATCTGCAAACATCTCGTCTTCGACGCTGTGGATTTTCCTCTCCAACGACAAAACCTTGCTCTTTCGTGAGCCCACGGCAGCTTCAAACTTGCGCAACTCGGGCTTGATTGTTTGCTCGATGCGTCCTTGCGCTTCATCAATGCGTTGCTGGATTTTCGGTTTCTTCGCCTCTGTTGCGATCAGATCTGCCTTCGCATACCGCAACCGATTCTGCATGCCTTCCATTTGCGTTCTCAAAGTTTGCATTTTCGAGTAGCTCCCGCCGTGCTTCTCGAGTGAATGCAACTGCTCATTGATTCCATCCTTTTGCTGCTGCAGCGCGTCGACTTCCTTCTCGTCCCATCGTCCTGCACGCGCAACGTCGCCATGAGTCTTGCCACCTGTCATGCTGCCGTTTTTACTGACAACCATGCCGTTCGTCGTCACAGCCTTCACTTTTTCGTTCTGGTTGAAGCACAAGTCACGCGCGATGTCGATCGAATCGCACACCACGGTATCACCAACAGCATACAGGAGCGCCGGCTCGATTTCTGGATCGCATTCAATGACATCGACAACCAACTTGATATCCTCGCCCAGACTTCGGAAACGCTCGTTGATCGGCTTGACGCGAATCTTGTCCAACGGGATAAACTGCGCACTTCCTAGGCGGGATTCGCGAAGATACTGGATGCAGTCTTGCCCGGTTTTGTAGTCAGCCACCACAATGGCATCCATGTGCTGTCCTGTTGCAACGGTGACAGCCATGTTGTACTTTCGTTGAACAGGCTTGCACAGATCGACAAGGCGACCACGCACGCCTGGAAACAGCCGCTTCAGTGTCTCGATTGTTTCTGCTTTGCGGCTTTCAGCCTGAGAGTGCCTCTTGTCGTCTTTGAGATCACGCAGTTTGTTGTTGACCCGCTGCAGTTGCTCTTTCAGCTTCTCTTTTCTTTCTGCCTGTCCTTGAATCTGAAAAGTAGAAAAGTGAGGAAGTCGGACACACGAGATTCTTCACAGCATTGCATGACAAACGTACGTCGGTCTCAGCAGTGCGAACATCCCGCTCCGAGTCGATGATTGCACGTTCAGTTTGGGCGATGACGTCTTTCATCTACGCACAAGAAAGCATATGCGTGAGTAACTCGCTAGCTGATGCATACCACACGAGCACACATCGTGCATCAGTGATGCACTTACGTTTCGGATGCGTTCATCCGCCACTTTCAGGTCTTCTGTGAGCATGTCGCAAATCTTCTCGTTCTCTTTGAGCTCTTGCGTGAGAGTCTGCACTTTGTTGTGATCTGCAGTTTGCTGACGCAAGATGGAGTCAAGCTCGTTGCGCAAGAGGTTTGTCTTGATTTGGGCTGTTTCCTTGATCCGGTGATACTCCTCCAGCCGGGCTGTGTCGTTCAGCAAAGTCTCTTCGGCTTGATCACTGCCGCTTTTCTGCTGAGCTTCCAACTCTGCCTTCGCCGCAGCCAGCTCCTTGAGATCACCCTTCAGCGCGTTAATTTCGCCCGTTTTGCCACTCAGCAACTTCTTCATTTTCTGCTCGGTGCTTTCGGCTTCTAGGATTTTCTTTTGCGAGTATTTTGCTTGCTCTCGGAGTCTGATCATTCGTGGCTCGACTTCATCCATCTCTTCCTGCACTTCGTGGATACGCTCACGGCTTGCTTTGATCTCTCGGAGCCCATTGCTGTGCTCTTTCTTCTTCTCTCTGTACGCTTTCGTAATCGATTCCTCTTTCGCAGCAAATGCGAACAGCTCGTCTTGGTACGCCTTCAAGGTGTCTTTACGACCGTGCACATCTTCTTCAACTTGGAAAAGCTGCCACAAATAGTGCTCGGTGCGGACTTTGTTCTGTTTGGATGCAAACGCAAGTCAATTAGTCTGGAACTGAAGAGTCGAAACAGCAAGGAGTAACAACATACCACAGCGCGTCCCTTCGACCTGAAAGCTTCAGCCTCCTCCTTCTGCTCCTTCACCTGTGCTCCGTCGACAGCAATCACAACCAACATACCCGTTAGTGCATCGCATAGTGACAGCCAACAGATACTCATTCAGTGCTCACTCACCATTCTCTTCTCGGCAACCAGTCCTTTCTTCTTCTGGTAGGCAAAAATCGCGTTCTCCTCCGCTGCATTCTTTTCTTCAAGCAGTCGCTCATACTCTTCCCTGCAAAATAGCAAAAGCATCCAAATGGCCATTCGGTTAGCAGGTCAGCACATCCCATTCGTGAATGCGAACACACACACACACATAGCAGTTTGTGCTTACCGAAGTTCATCCGAGGTTGATATTTGCTCGAAAAGCTTGGTGAGCTCCTCGGGGCTCTTCGATGCAATCGACTCCACGTCGCCTTGGAACACGAGAAAGTTCCTCGCCTTGACAAGGATCCCGATCTCTTTCAGCTGCTGCTGGTACGCGTCAAACGTCACGTCCTGGTGGTTGATGCGGTACGAACCCGTGCCTTTCTCCGAGATCAGGCGCGTGAACGAGAGCTCCTGCCTGGCCGTTGCCGACGGGATCTCGCCCTGCTCAAGCTCGTACACGAGCGTCACGCACGCCTTGAGATTCGGGTCCGCCATGCTCTGCGGCGGCTTGTGGATCAGGTCCTTGAGCTGGTTCGAGCGCAGCTGCCGGCTGTTGACGCCCAACACGAAGCTGATCGCGTCCATGAGGTTGGATTTCCCCGAGCCATTGGGACCGATGACAGCCGTGAACCGCTTGAACGGACCGATGACGTGCGCGCCGCCATAGGACTTGAAGTTCTCGACCTCGAGCCGCGAGATACGCCCCATTGCTAC
Source organism: Globisporangium recalcitrans (assembly GCA_023333815.1). NCBI lineage: Eukaryota > Oomycota > Peronosporomycetes > Pythiales > Pythiaceae > Globisporangium > Globisporangium recalcitrans. The sequence goes on along the minus strand of JAASFO010000837.1, from coordinate 3,060 downwards.
TGCCGCTCCAGGTGCTGTCTGTCTCGTGGTTTTGGCAGCTGGAATGCGGAATGCAGTCAAGCTCAGAAAAGGGAAAAAACATCATCTAATCAAACAGCAACTTCCGAGTGTGAGGTGGGACACACTACAGATGCTTCGAAATAGTGTGGGCCACTTGGTATCAGGTGTTAAACAGGACAAATTGGAGAAGAGGAGACATAACGGAAAAAATCAGTCTTGGCATTTGCCTCTTTCTATACTATCATATGCACAAAATGGCATTTCTAAAAGCGATTGATGCAGGCGTATTATTGAGTAGAGGTCGAGTTTTGAGGTGAGTATGAGTAGCGTTGTGATCTGTATTTTAGGGAGATGGAGTCGTGAATGCAGAGATAAGGGGTTGCATCTGCTGCAGTGTGACGACAGTCTCACTCAAATTGAACTCGACGATCGATCCTTTTCCTCATTCTCCAAGGAGCTCCCTCCCAAGCAAGCAGCAGCAGACAAGAAGCAAGAAGAGACAAGCGAAACCATGGCGACGCCATCGAACCCGACCGAAAAGATCCCCCCACCACAGCTCAAGGTGCGCGCTTGTGCTTGGTCTGCACGATGTGTGTGTGTGCTTTTCATTTGCTGACATGGGTGACTGTGCTGCTCTGCTCGGTTTTGTGTCGCAGGCGATCTTGGGACCAAACCCAGCGACGACGCGCGGCGCTCCCACGGTGCTCAGCGTGCACCCGAAGGAGCCAAAGATCATCTACTGCAGCGGCAAGCTCGTGGTCGTGCGCAACCTGGACGACCCGACCGACACGTTCGTGTACAGAGGCCACAACGAGCAAACGACGGTCGCCAAGTTCTCGCCGAGCGGCTACTGGGTCGCGTCCGGCGACGTCTCGGGCAAAGTGCGCGTCTGGTACGTTATGTCTGACACAGTCTTGGTGCTGTTAGCATGTATGGTATGCTCGCTAGAGGGTGTGTGCCTTTTGTATGCGCAGGGAAAATGCTAACGATGCAACGCATTCCCCCTCTCTATGCCGATGTGCTTGCAGGTCGTACGACAACCCAGAGCACACTCTGAAGATCGAGGTGCCTGTCTTCGCTGGCGAAATCAAGGACATTGCGTGGGACCCAGAGAGCAAGCGCATTGTCGCGGTCGGCGATGGGCGTGCGATGATGGCGCGCGTGTTCATGTGGGACACGGGCAACAGTCTCGGCGAGATCGTGGGCCACCAGAAGCGCATTCTGAGCGTCGACTACAAGCCCACGCGTCCGTTCCGCATCATGACTGCGAGTGAAGACTTTAACGTGTGCGTCTACGAAGGTCCGCCGTTCAAGTTCAAACAGAACAACAACAACCTCCACTCGAACTTTGTCAACTGCGTGCGATACTCCCCAGACGGCGAGAAGGCTGTGAGTGTTGGCTCGGACAAGCTCATGTGCCTGTACGACGGCAAGACTGGCGACCTCCTGGACAAGTTCCCTCCAGCGCACCAGGCGTCGATTTACTCGGTGGCGTGGAGCCCAGACAGCAAGCAGCTGCTCACGTCGTCGGCCGACAAGACCGTGCTGCTCTGGGACGTGGAAACCAAGAGTGTGCTGACGAAGTTCACGTTCTCGGACAAGCCGCAGGTCAAGGACATGCAGGTGGGAGTGGTGTGGCACAAGGACCACCTGGTGTCGCTCAGCTTGTCGGGCGACCTCAACTACCTGGACCTCGAGAACCCATCGAAGCCAAAGAAGGTCGTGCAAGCCCACCAAGTGAGCATCTTGTCGCTCACGACTGACCCATCGCGTGATCTCATCCTCACCGGCAGCTACGACGGCGTTGTGTGCTCGTGGAAGTCGAAGCTGGCGTCGGTTTTGGGCGGAAATGCGCACTCTGGTAAGATCGCTGGCATCGCTGCGAATGACAGCCAGATTACCAGTGTTGCCTGGGATGACCACATCCGCTTCGCGGATGGAGTGGACTACAACGTGAGCACTGGGCTGAACGCGCAGCCAACGGGCGTCGCGCTTGCTCCAGGAAGCTCATCGCTCGCTGTTGTGAGCTCGAACAAGGGAGTCAAGCTGCTGCAGGACCAGAAGGTGATCTTCGAGACCCCGGAGTTTGCCTGGACGCCAACATGCGTGGCGATCTCTCCATCGGGCGACCTTGTCGCTGTCGGCTCGGCGGAAGACAAGAAGATCCACTTGTTCGACGTTGTGAACAACACTCTCCAGGAAGCGGGCGAGATCGTCGGCCACTTGGGTGCGCTGACGAGCGTGGCGTTCTCCCCTGATGGCACGCTCCTCGCTGCAGGCGACACGTACCGTGAAGTGCGTGTCTGGGACGTGGCGTCTCGCACCGCCAAGGTGCAGGGCCAGTGGGTGTTCCACTCGACCCGCGTGACGAGCGTCGCGTGGTCGCCAAGCGGAAAGTTCGTCGCTAGCAGCTCGCTGGACGAACGCATTTACATCTGGAACGTGGAGAACCCGATGTCGAAGTCGAGCTTTGACTTTGCGCACAAGGACGGCGTCACTGGCGTTCGCTTCATCGCGGAGGACCAGCTGGTGTCTGTCGGCAACGACGCGTGCGTCAGCTTCTGGCAGCTTCCATAAGAGCAAGCGGAGATTGATCAGTCAGTCGATGGAGAGCGCGACTGCTATAGTAGGTAACACACTGCTAACTCACCAGTGAATGAATGCGACCCAATGGAAAATGACCAACAAAATGTCGTTAGATTTCTGGAAATAGACGCGTCGCAGATGCGAACGCTTTCTGTCAGTGTGTGTATGTCTGTCAGACTGTGCGCGCATTACCAGCAGAGCAGTTTTGAAGGAGGCTCGCTAGCGAGACCCGCTTCTCCTGGTCACGATGATTACAGTTAACGCACTGCGCTGTACACCTTATTCGCGAGGAGATTCTGCCGAGCTTTCGGCGCCTCCTTTAGCACCCTCAGAGGTCTCCGCCAGCTCGTCTTCTTTCTCCATCGCGTACGAGTTTGCTGCAGTATCAGAGCAACTGCCGGCAGTGGACCTGTCCAAGACGATCAAGAGCAAGCTCCTCTCGCAGCAAGGTGTCCAAAAGCTCAACCGCATCAT
>JAASFO010000836.1:0-12442 GCA_023333815.1 Globisporangium recalcitrans | reverse complement strand
TGGAGGTAACTGGGGCTTCGCATGCAGGAATGGCTGGAGTTACTCTTTTTTCAGCTGACGCTTGATCTGAGAGGCAACCATCTGTCGTCCCCACCGAGGCTCGCCACCCACGACCTCGATGATGCACATCGCAAACGAGGACACGTCCGAGGCAGTCAAAGGTCGCTCTCCAGCCAAACACTCAGGCGATCTTCAGTCCACAGCCCCCATCTTCTCCACACCGACATGGGTTTCCGCCTCGTTCTGCACTCAACTCACTCTAAGGGCAGGCTCTCACAATGGTCGACCGAGACAGTGATAAATGCTACACCTGCCTGACGACAATCACGAGCGCGAACGGCTTCACGGATGTGGCAAATCACGGCGACGACACCATCTTTCGTGCGAGGGGGATGCTCAAGCATCCATCAGGATCCCAACACCCTTCGACTGAGCATTGTCGACAAGCGCATCGCGGATATCTTTCCCTGGATCGAGTGGACAGTGATGGACCGCCTGTCTCTGACGTTTTGCAAGCGTGAGCTGGTTTGCCAGAACACCAAGCTTCTCCGCATGTGCTCCAAGACGCTCAGGTCACGCATGGCCGAGATGATCCAGCGGGTGGACACCGCTGTCGCCAACGCACTTCCCGACAAGTTTGATCCTGTCCTGGACGGATGAACCAGCGGATTCCGGTACGATCTCTGTGTCTTTGTTGAGTATCCGGGCACGGCGTCCGCACTGAGTGTCACCTCAGTTTCCGAATCTTCTCCTCCAAGCAAACTCGCAAAGAGCAGCACCTGCCGCGACCGTCGGTTCCTGCTTCTGTCGTTCAGCGCTCTGGAAAACAAGATTGACTTTGTGCCCAGAGCCATGTCGATTTGGTAGCTGACACGCTGAGTCGATACAGGAAGCCGTATGAGCCAGTTCTGGTTTTGTTGGGGGATACCAGTCAGCAACTCGTTTGCCACTTGCGTTCGTCGAAGTCGACTCGTGACTCCTCCTTCTTAATGTTCCAGCTGTGATGCTCTTTGTTTCCATTTTTTGCAATCTTTGGTTTCCCTGTCAAAGGCGATTGACATCTGCCATCAAATAATAGAAAGTGCATTCTCAGCCAATCAAGCGGCAGGTATGCAAACCTGCCAATTGATTGGATGAAAGTGCGATGATGATGCATCACACGATTCTCTTGAATGGAGGATGGAATGATCTATTCAAGAGACCCGAGCCAATTGCTGTTTGGCGAAAATGTTAACAGCTTCAAACTATCAGCACTGCAAAAATTGACTTAAGTCAGCATTCAGACTGAAACGAGTCTCATACTCGCACTTAAATGCACACTCGCACTTTAGCGAGCCAAGTGAAACTGCAAAAGAGCAAAAAGGGAAGAGACAGACAAGCAAACTCTCTGCCTCCCTTCTCGTCATAACACAAAGACGACAGCAAAAGAGAGCAGCTCTTGGTGATCGCGCGCGCGCTCTGTCCACTCCCTTTAGAGCCACCATACACGCGAAGCTGACCGCGAGCGCATCTGCACGCGCTTCCCCACACCGCGAGCGCTCGTTTGGTGTCGTCTGCGTGCGCCAATTCGCTCTGCACCGCGCGCTGTCTTCGTCGCATTTTCGTCTGTCGGTGACCTCATCGTGAAGCAAAGCGCGCCAGCCATTCGATCGTGACGATGATGACCGAGAACGCGCCTCCCGTGGCTTCACCACCACGCAGAGAACAAGTCGCAGGTGCTGGTAACAGTATGGCATCCATCGAGTCCAAAATGGCGCAGAGACAACAAGAGCAGAGCCAGCAGCAAACGCGTCCTGTTTCGAATGCGAATGCAACCAACAGAGGCAACCGAAGGGATGATGCGGATGATGACCTGTCGTGCCACTCGATGCTGCTGTTCATGAAGGATCAGCTGCAGTACGCGCGGCAGAATATGACGCGCAACCACGTGATCTTCTTCCTGAAGCAGCACATGCCGATCCTCGAGTGGCTCCCGTCCTACGACCTGCGCGAAGACCTGCAGTACGACATCGTCGCAGGCGTGACGGTCGGCATGATGATCGTGCCGCAGGAGATCTCGCTGAGCACGATGATGGGCGTGCCGCCGAACTACGGACTCTACACTGCGGCGCTCGTGCCAATGATCTACCCACTCTTTGGCACGTCGCGCGTGCTTTCGGTCGCGAATGGCGCCGAGGTCTCGCTGCTCGTGGGCTCGGCGATCAAGAAGATCGAGAGCGTCGAAGAGCGCGTGGCGACGGGTATCCTGCTGTCGTTCCTCACGGGACTGATCCTACTCATGATGGGCGTGTTCCGACTGGGCATCTTGGCGGACTTCTTCTCGCGTCCGGTCATGGGCGGCTTCATCTCGGCCGGCGGAGTGCTCATCATGCTCTCGCAGTGCGCCAACTGGTTTGGCGTCAAAGTGCCGAGTCGCGATCTGCCGTTTCTGAGCGTATTGGATCTGATCGAGAAGAGCACGCACATGAACGGCAAGAGCTTCTTCTTGGGACTCGTCTCGATCCTGATTCTCCTTGGCATGCGTCTGCTCAAGCGCAGCGTTGTGCGCGAGATGGCAAAGCTGGAAGAAGAGCTGGAAGAAGAGTTTGAGCTGGAGAGCGTGCGCGCAGAGCAGCGCCACAACGAAGCGTTCATGGACGACGAAGCCAGCAGCAGCGGTGGCGAAGATGATGGTGAGAGTATCTACGAAGACATTGAGTTGGGCAACGTCTCTGCAACAACTCCTGGAGCAGCCGCAGGAGCAGCGAAGAAGAAGAGGCTCGTGGAGAAAAGCTCGTCCGAGTCGCTCACCGATCCTGACGTGCAGCAGGGAAAGGCAGCTCGATCGCGTCGTGCAGTGCCGGACGGAAACGGTAGCGGGACGCCTCGTATGCCGACGTCAAGATGGCAGAATCTGCCGTCAGTGTTCAGCACTGGTGCTCTTCGTCGCAGTGACTTTATTGCCTCCCCCTGGGATCCGAATGCGCGGAGACTGAACACAACGAACGATCTCTTTGAGATGGAAGCCCGATCGTGCCGCCAATCCGACATCTCCACGATAACGCGAAGCACAAGACATCGGTTGGGGAACTCGCACTCGATGATGGACGAAGGCGTCGGCTTCTCGCTCTCTGACGAAGACTACCTCTCGCGAGAACAACCGCGCGACCATTCGTTCATGCCTCGAAGGACTGGTGCGGCCGAGGACGCTGCGAATCGCCGCATTCCGCTCCCACCTTCGCTAGTGCGCTCGAATTCCGAGTCGTCGGTTCTTTCGCGAGTGTCCGAGGGTCCAACACCGCGACGCCGCAAGAACAGCGACGAGATGAAAGCGCCTTCAAGTCCAAATGGCGCCACGGCTGATGTCGTGGAACAGAGAGGTTCGTCCTGGACAGAAGAATCAAATGCTATGCCTGACCAAGCGCCACAGTTCACTCGAGTGAAGAACATGGCGTCTCCCGCCAAATCCATCGCCAGCGATACGGACTCGGCGTGCTCGACAACAGCGTTGACTGGTCGATCGATGGACTCGCTAGCGTCAAACTCGATGTCGATCCGTATCATCCGCTCAAAGATCGCGGTGCTGATCGCGCTGCGACTCGTGTGTGAGCTTGGCGCGTTCATGGTCTGCTTGATTGGCGGCATCATTGGGTACCTGTCTCAAGAGGGCGATTTGGTGTTAACGGGCAAGGTCCCTGGCGGATACCCGTCTCCGATCCTTCCCTGGTACGGCTTTCTCAACAAAGTGATCGAGACCGATCGATTGTACCACATCATCATCGACACGCTCTCGATCGCGATCATCTCGTACATGTCGAGCATTGCGATGGCGAAGCGTCTGGCGATCAAGGAAGGCTACCGCATTCGCCCCAACCAGGAGCTCATCGCGCTCGGGTTCTCGAATCTGGTCGGGTCGTTTTTCCAGTCGATGCCTGCGACAGGTGGTCTCTCGCGAACTGCTGTGAACATGCAGAACGCTCGCACGCAGCTTGCCTCACTGATCACAGTCGGTGTTGTTGTGCTCGCTCTGTACACTGCCACGTCAGTGCTGGCGTATTTGCCCAAGGCGAGTCTTGCGGCGATCATCATTGTCGCAGGTCAGTCGCTGATTGAGACGAAGGAGGCGAAGTGGCTGTACCGAGTGAAGCGCGACGAGTTCTATGTGTGGCTCGCGTCGTTTGTCCTCACGGTCACGCTTGGCGTGCTCCCAGGGCTGCTCTCATCGATCTTCTGCTCGCTCGTCGCTGTGATTTACAAAACGCGCCGACCGACGCTGACGATGCTTGGCGAAGTTGTGGACGACGCCACTGGCGAAAAGAAACTCGTGGACCTTGATCTGTACCCGGAGACCGCGCACCCGCTCTCCGACATTGTCGTGATCCGTGTCGAGGGTGCGCTGTACTTTGCCAACTGCGAGTACATCGAGCGAGTGATCGAGCGTGAAATCAGCAAACGACAGCAGACGGAAGGCGTGTACGTGCACGGTGTGATCATCGACGCGTGCTCGATCATGGACTGGGACTCGACGACGATCCAGATGATGAAGCACCTGCAGGAAGATCTGATCATCCGAGGAATCCAGCTCTCGATCGTGAACGCGCGCGACCGGCTGCACAACCTGCTCGAGTCGTCCGACTACCTCTACGGCATCGTGCGCAACGACTCGCGCATCGGATTCGACGAAGCGATCACTGCGATCCGCGACATGGCCGTCTCGCCCGCCAACTTGCAGAACTTGGACCTCGGTGAGAGCAACAACAACCTGCATGCGACCGGCGCTTCCTGAGTTTGAGCAGATGGTGAAAATGATGGAGTGGTGGGCAGAACGCAGCGCAACAGCCCCAGTAGAATAGACAAGTGTAGTCAGTCCCCTTGGTGTAAATCTTTCGTTTCCTAACACCATTCAGTTCCACTGGATCTCGATGGACTTGTCATTTGCAAGTCAGATTGATCATCTGGCAGAAGATGTCCCGACACCTCGAATACCGAGCTCGACGAAGCAGTGCGTTTGAATGCCAACCCTTTTGCGTGACAAGACAGAAAGTGTACATTATTGTTGACATTCGTGGGGCTGGAGCAATAGCGACACAGTCGCGTTTGTATCAAATAGATCTGCTCAAGAGAGATGGGAGCCGCACTCCTTGCAGACGGTCGCGGCTCCTTTGATGAACTCCTTGCAGAATGGACACTGCTTCTTCACGCTCACGTTGCGCTCGAACACGACCTCAAAGACTATCGCATTCGCAACATCAACAAGACCAAAGAAACGATGGGCGGAGTGAGCATGCAAGGTTGATAGATTCGCAAAAGTCCAGCGCAACGACGTACACTTCTTGATCGCGATGTAGAGGAAGATCGCGTTGATGATGAAGTTGACGATGTTCTCGAGGAAGAGACCGTAGTTGATCGTGATCGCGCCAGCGTCGCGCGCTGAAAGCAAGTTGACACGGGAGTGGCAAACATTAGAGCCATGGGGATTCAAGCAGCACGCGAAACCTATCGCTGAATCGGACTCACCTTGTTTCCATGTCTCCCACGTCGTGTCGGTGCAGTGTGGAAGACTTGCGGGGCATCGCGCTACAAAGTAATAGTTGGCAATGCTTCGCTCTGTACGCCATCGGCACCACACTAGAGTTAGATCCAAAGCACGCATTCCACAACCGCATTTGTGATTGACATTTGTGTACTCGAGCTCACCTGAGAAGAGACTGATGATCGGGGAAAGGATGTCGAGCACAAACGAGTTGAGAATGTCCGTGAACGCCTTGCCGAGGATCAAGCCGATCGCGAGGTCGATCATGTTGCCCTGCTGGATGAAGTCCTGGAAGTCGCCGAGCACTGTGCGCACGCTCTCGATGGGCGGCGCGTAGTGCTGCAGTCGGTGCACCGCCTGGTGCAGCAGCGACTGCTTCTCCGAGTCGGTGCGCGAGCGAGTCTTCGAAGACGATGGCGGCAGTGTGTCCGGCGACGTGATCACGTCGCCGTCCTCCACTGCTGTCGAGTGCGTGGCTGCCGACGCGGCAGTCGGGGAGCTCTGCAGGTTTGGGATTGCAGCGCTGCGGGACTTGGAGGAGGTCATTGCTGCTGCTCGTGTGAGAAGAAGGACGTCAGGCTCGCGCTTGCGCAGACGAAGGGAGATTGGCGAATGCGCGCATGGCTGGGAGGAGGGAGAACAGGAGGGAAACGGAGAGTGGGTGGCAACCGCAGCTTCTTGGCGACGAGGACAAGCGTTGTGCGACGTTATGCTGCTGCCAATAGCAGGTGCGGGAGATGAGAGCGCGGCAAGCGAACGCAGGAGCGAGAGAGAGAGAGAGAGAGAGAGAAGGAATGAAATGGAGCCACAAACTACGAACAGCTGCGAGAAAATGAAAATGGCTGTCAACATATCTGTGACGTGTGCGACGATGAGTCGCGGACTCTCAATCGGGAACTTGGTTGATAGAACTCCATTCATCTATCTGAATCAAGTCAGCAGGGTTGCATGATGAGGGAGTCAGTTGAGCATCATCTGATCGAGCCACAATTTGAGGAGACCACTGTACTGCTGTTTCATCTCTTTGTTTTTATGAGCACCACGACTATTTCATTTCTATTATTAGCAATATCACACTGCGAAATCTATCTGATTGTAGAATCTACCTGATTGAACAGGAACTGCACATCGTTGCAGTGTGCAACCGCGATAAAGTACGACAGATGTCGTCTTTCGCGTCCGATTAGATTTTCCAGTTTTCTGTTGTTGTTGACACACAGTCAACAAAAGCCCGCATTATTTTCACTTCGTTTCACCCACACGCTCCTCAGCAGATCGATAGAGGAGGAAGTGAAGGCAGGCGACGATCTCTCTCTCTCTCTGCGTCAGTGGTGTCTGTGGATCTGCCGCATCAGCAGCACGAGCTCACTGTCCGCTCGGCTGCTCTCTCACGCTCGTGCCATCCCGCATCTTCGCCTGTCAGTGAGTGAGTCTGTCTTTCTGTGGAGTGCGTTTGTGAGATTTGTCGGGTTGTATCTGTGACGTCTGCGTGAGTGCGGTCTGATCGGTGGTACGGAAGAAAGCAGAGCCGTCAGCAAGAAGGAGAGAGGAGGAGGAAGATGCACCGCGCGAGCTTCAACCGGCGCGAGAGCAACCTCACGCTCGACGGCGAGGAGGAGTGCGTGGTCGAGATCGAGCAGATCGAGACGCCGTGGATGTCGCGCGAGCTCTTCCACACGCTCTGGCAAAACGCGACACTGCAGCTCAGCTCCTCCTGCTCGTTCACAAAGTACACCCGAAGGCTGACGACGACGTCGAGTGCGGCTGCGGATGCTGATGATAGTGCGACTGCATCCAGTACGCCTGCGAATGAGTCTCAGGTAGATGGTGGCAAGCATCTGTCCGGTATCACCAAACAAACCGGCTCGGCGCGTACAGGAAACGAAACGATCCTAGAGAACGTCCAGCTCAGTGACGGTCTGACGCGATCGAACAGCGAGGACTTTGACGAGCAGCACCAGAGCGACTTCAAGGCGCAGCTGCTGCAGTCCATTGGCGACGACATTGTCATTTTCCCGCAACCGGAGCAAGCAGGAGCAGCGGAAGCCCAGAAAGGCGAGTCCAGTCATGCGAGAAAAGACAGAGAGTTTCCGCTGACACCGCGAGCGAACGGGAACAAGACACGGCAGCGTGTCTTCGTGATCTACGGCTATGCCAGCATCTCCGACAACTACGCTCTGCGCACTGTGTTGCTCATCCGCTTGGAGCAGCTGCACGGGTCGGAGAAGATCGCGATCTCGATCAAGAACACAGACCCCATTGAGCGCAACCGCATGAACGCTTTTATGAACATTCTGCAGCAGCGCATCCAGCCTGGTGCGCCGCCTCGACGACCTCATGCGCGAATCGGCGACACCAGCACGTTCTTTTTGGAAGAGAACAGCGAAAGTGGCAAGCACAAGAATGTAGAGAACGGACCTGGCACGCCGCCTGCTCCGGCATCGTCTCGCGTGAAACCCCGTGCGCTCTCTCGCTCGCGCTCCCACACTGTTCGGTATCGGAGTGGCGAAGGGATCTCGTTCGAAGGCTACTTGAACAAGAAGAGCGACTTGCTACCGAGCTGGAAGGCGACATACTGTGTGCTGGAGGGAGACACGATGGCGTATTACGAGTCGCGTGAGGACTTCATCTCGAACTCGAAGCTCATGGGTCGCATCCAGATTCAAGGCGTTGAAGACGACAACATGGGCAAGCCGAACGGCTTTCGCGTTATCACCGAAGGCCATCGAACAAATCATCTCAGCTCGCGCACAGGGTTCGAGAAGGATCAGTGGAAACGAGCGATCACGGTAATATTTGCTCTATCTATCGGTTTGCGTTGCTGTCTGGGGTTTCTCACTCTTTTCTTGTGTTGTTGAGGTAGGTCGCGATTACGAAAGCGCCGGAATCCAGTCGACCCCACGTCGCATTTGGCTCTCAGCCACTGGACGCGACCAAGTTTTACCGGCTTCTTGGGGCGTTGCTGCAGCAGCACATCAGCGACTTTCCCCTGCTGTTCCAGAGCATTCACCCAGACGTGATCGTGACGTCGAACTTCCCGCCCATCGTGCCGTTCTGGGGTCAGTACCGACGTTACGACGGAGTGCTACTGTTCATCTCGACGCTCCTGGAAACAGTCGAAGTTGAGTCGTTCACGATGCTTGAAGTGATGGAGCTTGTTCGAGGCGACGCAGACTGTATCGATGCGTTTAGCGAGCCCGAGACTGTCGACAACAGAGTTGCACCTTCGCCTGTTGACAACTCTTACATGGTATCCCCGCAGACCGACAGAGGGAGCTCTCAATCGCAGGCGCTGAGTTCGTACACGCCATCATCGTGGGAAAAGCGGCTAGTGGTCACGGGAAAAGAGACTTTCCACTTGCTCAACAATGACGGTCGTCGGATCACGCAGCTTTTTGTGCACGAACTGTGGCTCGATCACAAAGATCGGCTCGTCCGGTGGCACATGAATGGCGACTCGGTTGCGCTTTCGGTCGCATTTGATGACGCAGCGCGTGGGGAGAACATTCGACTCGTGCTACCCGGTGAAGCCTCGGCAATCTCGCACTCGATCCCCCCAGGAACGTTCTATGTTCAGATCGTTCGAGCGCTGCAGTTGCATCCAGTTGAGCAGAGTGGGGTGGGAAACTCGTCGAGTTCTAATAATCTCCATGCGAGCAACTCTTCATCTCAGAAGAACAGCGGCAAGAAGGTGTATCCAGTCTACGTTCGATGCATCCTAGAAGAAGGAACCCACCAAGAGCGCACTCTGGACGGACTCGACCTCAACGGAGGTGGGATTACTTCTGACGAGCTGTCGAAATCAAAGTCCGTGTCGCTGTCAGATAAAAAGCGACCATCCACTTCAACTCGTTTGTTCCGAGGTCTCAAGCGCGCTACCGGCATTTCAGGAGAGCGAACTTTCGCGCCTTACGGCGACCCGAGCGGGTGCGTGACCCACATCTGCAAATCCACTCTCGAGGTCAGCCCTGGGTCCGGCGGCGACACTGTCGGCTCTTTGAATCCTCAATGGGCGAGCAATCTCCGCTTAGCTTTCCCAGGCTGCGCGCGAGGATTCACGTACTTTCTGAAGCTCGAAGTGTTCCAGAGTCGATTTATGCTCCCCGACGAGATCATTGGAGTGTGCAAGATCAACCTCACGCCTCACCTGTCACTCTTCAACGGATCTGCGGATGCGAAAGCGAATGGAGCGCTGCCTCGATGGCACAACCTGTGTGACCAGTACAACGATTGCAAGGAGTCATGGGCACCTCCGACAGTGTTCAGAGGGCGAGTCCAAGTCGGTGTTATCTTCGCACCTACCATTGCATCAGCAGATAGTTTGAACGACCCGAAGATCCAAGGAAGACGACAAAGTCTCAGCATGGATGACGCTCGATCAAGAGCGGAGCTTCGGCGATTCAACAGCGACGAAACGTACGTGCAGAGTCTCTCTGCGGACTCGTTGCGTGAATTCATTCGATCCGACCGCCATGAAAATCGAGGACAGGTGGGTGTCACAAGCGAGAATCGACGGTTTGTTGTCCAGTCGTCCTCAGCTCGATCGCCTGCGATGCGGCTTGGTCATCAAAGCCAAGACGAGTACGAAGGAAACCCTCAAGAGAGTGAACGAGAGGGGCAACTCAAGCTAATGGCTCGCGACAACCACGTGTTTCCTGGAAAGAAGACGGTATTCGATGTGCCAAAGAAGTACCACCTCATCAAAGTGGTTGGCTCCGGCACCTACGGTGAGGTGATTGCTGCAAGCGACATTGAATCTGGAACCACCGTTGCGATCAAGAAGATATCGAACGCCTTCGCTGATTTGCCCGATACAAAGCGTCTTCTCCGAGAGCTCTGCCTGCTTCGTCAGCTCACGCACCCAAACCTGATCCGATTGTACGACGTGCTCCGACCGGAGCGACTCGCGTATTTGGAAGATATTTACTTGGTGACGGATTTGATGGAAACCGATCTGCACCGAGTGATTCACTCGACCCAGACGCTCACAGACGAGCACGTCGCCCACTTCATGCGGCAGATCCTCCGGGCGATAGCGTATTTGCACTCGGCAAATATTCTCCATCGTGACTTGAAGCCCTCGAACGTCTTGGTGACGAGCACGTGTGAACTGAAGGTGTGCGACCTCGGGTTGGCTCGATACGTTGACTACTCTCAAGCGAAAGGGAAGAGTGGTGGATCAAAATCTGAAGCGTTCGTTGAGTTGACTGAGTATGTGGTCACGCGCTGGTATCGCGCTCCAGAAATTTTGCTGGATGGCTGTCGGTACGATAAACCGTCTGATCTGTGGTCCGCTGGGTGTATCTTGGCGGAGTTGCTGGGTCGAAAGCCGCTCTTTCCTGGCTCGAGCACCACGAATCAGCTGAACAAGATCTTCAACGTGCTTGGGACGCCGGACATCGTGTACATCGCTCACATCCACAAAGAAGCCGCCCAAAAGTGGCTGCACCGCCAGCGCCGCCGCCCGAAGATCCCATTCACTGAGCTGTATCCGAATGCGAACCTTCAAGCCATCGACTTGCTTGAGAGGCTGTTGGTGTACGATCCAAACAAGCGAATCACAGCTGCGGAGGCGCTGCGTCATCCCTACTTGATGGAGGCGTTCCGCTCTGTGATTAGCGATGGTGCTGCGATCAGTGAAACTGCAATGCGCTACGACGCTGTTGAGGAGAAAGAGGACACGTTTTCCGACAGGATCGACGACTCCCACGAGCGTGTGAAAGAGACGAAAGTGGCGATGCAAGAGGCGGTTTTCGAGCAGATCTGCCAGTTCAACCCCGAGGCGATCGAGTACGAGCGTTTGGTGAAGGAGCAGGACGAGCAGTTTTGCGTGGACCCTGTGACTGGCAAGCTGGTCCCAGTCAAAAAGTGACATGAGAGAGAAAGCGAGAGCCCACTAGAGTACTTTCTTCGGATCGAGAAGCAGCAGTGAAGTAGCTTCCGGTGCAGCACAGCTGAGTGGACCAAATCAGATAGAAAACTTGTGAAGTCAGTCAAGAACCACATTTGAACGCTGGAAATGGTTCGTCAAAACTCATTTCAGTGATGAATCGGCAACACAATTGCTGGTTTCATCAGTTTCAGCATCCTTTTATTGTGTCTCGTGTCGCGCACGGTGGGGTCGCGGGATGCGATGCCACGTTATCAGACAAACAGTGTCGCCTCATTTATCAGCAATATCTGATTAGTCCGGTCGATTTTGCACACTTTGCTCTTTTGAGATCGCGCGAGCGATTGCACAATATGCAATTGCCAAGTATTGCTGCCTATTTTTATGCGAAACGGCTGTTTTCGAGTGATTGTCGTCCAGCGTAGTAGCCCTATATAAACACAATGGACGTCTATAATACACAATGATCAGCATAGTGTGTGCAGAACATGCTCCTTAAAACAAAGAATAGCGCTTTGAAAACGCGCACCCACTAGGAGAGTGCTGTCTGATCGTCAGCTTCTCTCTGCTAAAGACTGATGGTTGGAAATCGCGTCTAAAAGGTCTCTGAACACAAAAAGCGATCTCTCATTCCACAGAAGCATCACCAGCGGAAACTGAAGCAGTGAGCGAGCGCCAACCACCTCTTCTCTCTCTCCTTCGCTCTGTACCAGTCCCGTCGCCATGGACGCCCATAGCGAGCGCAGCGTGTCGTTCAACCACCAGCGCAGCCTCTCCATCAACCAGCATCAGCATCACGCAGCCGCCACAGCCGATGGTGGCAAAACTCTGTCGCCCTTCCGGTACGTGCAGCTGGAGAACCTCGACAGCGCGGCTTCTGCCTCGGCGTCGTCCAGGTACTCGCCCGCGCGTCTCTGGAGCGAGTCGATCGGTCATGGCATCGCGCGCGCCTCGCGAGCGTTCAAGCGGAAGACCGCGAACTCGGATCCCTGCGCGACCCACACGCGCAAGCTCCAGAACATCCCCAAGAACCTGCTCGA
>JAASFO010000835.1:0-12470 GCA_023333815.1 Globisporangium recalcitrans | reverse complement strand
TCGTCGAAAGTGATGACGCGAGACGCAGCGCTGCCATTCATCCCGGGAGCGGCGATGGAAGGGTACCTGAAGACCAAGGAGAAGAAGAAACTCTCGCTCTTCTGGAAGGCGAGGTACTGCGTCGTGATTGGCACCCAGCGGCTGCTCTACGAGACCCAGGAGCAAGCCGCTGGTGATGTCAGCACAAGCAGCGAGGAATCAGCCGGTGGTGTCGCGCCGCTCGCAGTGTATGAGATCTCGCAAGCGGGGCTCTGGGTGCGACCTGAGAAAAGCTCGGAGCGCATCCTGGACGACGACGACGAGCTGGTCTCGCACGGATCCTCAGTGCAGGCGAGCTCGGGGACTCGCATCGACTGCAAGGCGCAATCGAGTCTCGAGCGCAAGCGCTGGCTGAACGCGATGGAGGATCAGCTCGCAAAGTCGTCCCAGGAGACGGATGAGGTGCTCGATGCGATCCAGAAGCAGCGCGAGAAGGAGAGCGTGAAGTCCGCGATCAAGACCAAGTACGACCAGGTGCAGAGCGACGCGAAGCGGCAGTCGGCTCGATTGCGTGAAGCTCTGCAGCTTGCCGCACCTGATGATGACGAATCGGACTCCTCAGAGAGCGATGGCGACGACGACGAAGGTGATGGCGACTCGGGTGGCGATGACAACGACAACAACAGCGCCAGCAGGAAGACTCGACGTCGCTCAGGCTCAGATTTCATCGACCGAAGCCCCGAGTCGTCTCCGATGCGGCGAAAGACGCAGCCGAATGCCATTTCGTTTGCAAGCTACAACCAGGAAGAGGGCGATGACAGCAAGAAGGAGCACGACATGGGGTCTTCGCCGTGCTTCTACTCGATTGTCACGTGCTTCTCGCGCTGCTTCTCACGCTCCGACGGAGGAGGTATCGGTAGCAGTAGTAAAACTGCTGCTGGTGGGGCTGCTGCTGCTGCGAAAGTTGGTCGCAGCATCGCGCCACTGGGCGTGCCTGGGTTCCCCGCGAACGCAGAGGTGTGGAGTCGAATGTACAAGTGCGAGTACTACAGCGACGATGGGTACAAGAGCGACTCGGACTGGTGAACTGAGGTAGACTGGAGAACCTGGACTGGATGTGGTGGGTAGGTACTAAAACAATGCTCATCTACAAGCACCAATGCTGCACGCACAAAATGTTCCTTACCGAGTGGCGTCAGCCTTGAACAGCAGCTGCATCGAACTCGTCCTCCCTTATCTTCTCAAGCTGGAACTCTCGCACGTGATCAAAGTACTGCATCGCAGCCTTGTTCGCCCACGATCGGAGAACAATATCGCCCTCATAGAACGCACAGTGGCTCCCCTTCTCTGTCTCGACGAGCATCGCGATCGGGTTCTCCTCGAACTGCTCGTACGGGATCGTCTCTTTCGTGCACACCGGGTCGTCCCAAGCGTTGATACACAATAACGGTCGCTGGATGTTCTCGATCGCGCGCATCGGGTTGTTGTTCACCCAGTAGGACTCGAGGTCCTTGTAGCCGTGCATCTTCATGTACACCTGTTCGTCAAACTCGCTCACGCTCGTGGCTCTCAGCGCCGCAGAGATGTCCACCACGTCCTTGAGCTCCTGCTGGTTCTTTAGCAGAAACTTCTTGAGCGTGAACGTCATCATGAAGTCGTACGCGCGGTGAACGCGGCCTCCACAGAAGAGATCAAACACGTTGTATCCCGGCGAGATGAACACCCCAGCGTCAATCCGCGACGCGTGTCCTGTTTCCCCCAGATACGAGCATAACAAAGCCGCACCAGCAGAGTACCCGATGCCGTAGAGCTTGCTGGACGGGAACGCCTCCTCGATCTGCTCGATCGCTTGCTGGAGATCCTCGATGCAGCCGAACTCTTGGAGCTTTGGTGTCGTAAGTTGCACGCCGCCGTGTCCGCGTTTATTGAACACCACGGGGCGGTATCCGTTCGCGAGCGCGTCTGCACACAGCGTGCGCATGCTCTTACTGCATCCCGTGAGTCCGTGCATGACGAGCGCGATCGGCGAGTCGTCGCGCAATGGCTTGCGGCGCTGGAGCGATCGAGGCGCGGACGCCTCAACAACCCAATCGAGCGATGCGCGGCCACCGTCTTTCAGCTCCAGCACGTCGCGCTTGTACTTGATGCGCGTCTGCGGCACGATGAATGGCAGGAACGTTTGGATGTGGCTGTTCGTCCACCACGTGGGCTTGTACTGCTCTAGCGATGCTTGCATGCCCTGAGTTGATTCGACCGCAAGAAGTGAAGAGCGCACAGTCAAATATCAACGTCACCAATCCAAGACGTCCACTCGAACGCATCGCTTACCATGGCGACGTAGTCGTTCAGCGCGGACTTGCCTGCGACAATGCGCCTGTGGGAGGTGCCAGCGCCGCGTCTCGTAGCGATCAGCACGCAGCCTGACAACGCCGTGGCAGTCGCGGCCGTCAGACACACACTGTTGTCGATGTTCATGGACAAAAGGTGCACTCGTTTTGTCAAGAGTCTCGCTCGGCTCACAGATATGCAGCGATGTAGAGAAGAACGGCAGTGTGGGTACGTGCACGTACTCGCTAGTAGACGCCTCGAGCATCCTATCTGGGCTTCCACGCCTTCCGCCAAGAGAGAGAGAGAGATCACTTCTTGGCTCTTGCTTTTGCTTGCCTTTTTTTTTGTTTCTGGTCTATGAAATGCCTCAAATACAAGACCCATTGTGATTTTGAATTTTTGAGTTGAAAAAAAAAGTCATCAAGTCAAAGAGTCGAGGATCACAAGAATGACCGAGATGACGACGACTGAGGACGAGCCGCTGCTGCCGACGACGAAAGAGGCCATCGCGCAGGCGATCCGCCACCGCAACGCGCTGCAGACACAGCAGCCTCCCATGAGCAGCAGCAACCGCGCCGTCGTGTGCGAGAAGGAGGTCGACATCGCGCGCAAGCTCAGCTTCAGCGCCGCGCTTGTTGATCCTGCGGAGGATGACTCTGATCCGAGTAAAGTGCAGGTTCGTGCGCTGTGTGTTCCTGCTATAGCGCGAAGCGGAGGGCGAACGCTGAGTGCTTGTGTCTCTCTGTGTGTTGACATGGTAGATTGTGATCCGCATCAGACCGCTGCTCGCGGAGAAAGCGGGGGACACAGGTGCCAACAGCAACAGACGAGAGTCGGCGGGCGAGGGCGAATGTTTCCGGGTGGTGTCGGAAACGGCGATGCTCGCACAGCCACCGAAGGTGAGCTTTCTCTAGTGTGTGCTGCATACTCTACCCTCCATGCTGGTATGGTGGTTCTTATTTGCGATGTGAATGTGACAGACGTCGCAAGCGTATCGCTCGACAGGCACAGCGACGTCTTTCCAGTTCTCGCGCATTTTTCCGCCTACAACAGCGCAGCGCGAGCTGTTTGTGTCGACGACAAAGCCGGTGATTAAAGCGGCATTTGAAGGGAAAAGCGGGCTGGTGTTTGCTTACGGCGTCACGAACTCGGGGAAAACGTACACAATCAGCGGCACAGACGAGAAGCCAGGCATGCTGCCGCGCGCATTGAAGCACGTGATCAAGGAGCTGACTCGGCGGAAAGAGAATGAGGCGAATCCAGTCGCGCAGGTCACTGCTTCGTATTTAGAGATCTACAACGAGAATGTCTACGATTTACTCGCAGCCCCGATTCGCAAACGACGAGCGCTTCGACTGCAGGACTGCGACGGGAAGATCCAAGTGAAAGGGATGCTGGAAAAGCCGATCCGGTCGATTACTGACGGCGAAGAGATTCTTGCGATCGGCATGAAGAACAAGCAGGTCGCGGAGACGAGCTGCAACATGGACTCGAGTCGCAGCCACTGCGTGTTCACGCTGCACTTCTACCACAAGACGAGCAAATCCGGCATGACTGTCCGCAGTAAGGTCTCGATTGTGGATCTCGCAGGCTCGGAGAGAAGCGCGAAGACCGGCGCGACGGGTCTCCGCATGCAAGAAGCCAGCAAGATCAACGGGTCGCTCATGAACCTCATGCGCTGTCTCGAGACGCTTCGCTGGAACCAGCAGCACCTGCCAGCGCTGCACAAGATGGTGCCATTCCGAGAGTCCAAGCTCACAAGGGTGGGTTGCAATGCCGTTTTGCTCTGGAAGGATGACTCTTGCTTACTTTCGTGCACTCCTTTGAATGTTCAACAGCTCTTTCAAGAAAACCTCGTCGGCAAGTCGCTCGGTCCGCTCGTGATGATCGTCGCGGTGAACCCATCCAGCTACGAGTTTGACGAGACGCTGCGGACTTTGAAGTACAGTGCGGTAGCGCGAGAGCTGGTGCCCATGCAGACGCGATCGAACACGACGCAGACGAGGTCACAGGCACGGAAAGCAGGTGCGACTTTCTTCTACGATCTTGACGGCAGACTGAAGAAGAAACAGAGACTCTCGACGGAAGCAGAGACACCGAGAGAGCAGACGAAGAAACAAGACCCGGTGCTGGCGTATTCGACAGCAGGGAAGTCCGCTGCTTCGTCGTTCAGATCGTCGTCAGCAACGAAACGTGGGAGGGAGGAACATCCGCTAACAGCGACTCGATCATCTGGAAAGCCGGTGAAAGACCTAGAGCTGCAGCAGTCAAGCAGTCGATCGACAAAACCGCCGCTGCATGCGTCCGCTGTGAAGGTGTCGAAAGTGGCGCCAGAAACACCGGAAGTCGTGGAATCAGTTCCAGTCGACGAACCTGTAAAGGTTTCCAGCAGCACTCCTCAATCACTTGATGCTGGGACCATGACGGATTGTCAAGATGAGCACAACGCAATGGAAAGCAGGATGGTGAGCAACTGCTGTTGTTCTATCGCGTTTACGATTTGCTGCTTTTGGGTCAATTGTTTGGCTGATAGCATTGCCATTCTCTTGCTTCGATGTTGTAGAGCGAGCTGGAGATCGAGAATGACGAGCTCCGCCGGCAGCTGTCGGCAGTGAACGCCGAGAAACTCGAGCTCGAAGTGCGCATCCGCGCCGAGATCGGGAACCAGATGCACGAACAACTGCAGCAAATCAAGGCGCAGTACCAAGACATGGCGAAGCGACAGCGACCACTCGAAGATGTCCCGTCCGCTCGAAAAGCCTCTGCACGAAAAGCGGAGAAGTCCGCCGCCGACGAGAAAGCCGCGCTGCAGCTCAAAGTGCATCAGCTGCAGGTGCAGCTGAACGAGTGCGAGGAGGAGATGGAGCGAGTTCGCACGCGCCACGAACAGGAGCTCGACGAGCTGCGGCATCCGATCAAGATCGAACGACAATAAGCAAGTCAGGCAAGCAGCCATGCAGATGTGGAAGGTTTTGTGGTTTATAGTATAGATTACGAACGTGTGCAAGTGCGCAAAGAGATATGGAATTGCTAATAGGTGCTGGAAGTGATGGCAATTTGAAACGATAGCCAAAGCTTGTTTGCTCAGTGCGTGGCAGATCTTGATGGTGATTGAGGTGTGCTGAGCGACCTGGGCGTGATACCTCATCTAGGCGTTCGCGGCGCGCACGATTCCTTTTGGATCAAGGGGCTTGAGCTGGTATTCGCGGACTTGGTCGAGGTACTCCATCGCCATTTCGTGAGCCCAGGACTTGAGGAACAAGTGACCCTCAAAGAAAGCGCAGTGGCTCCCCTTCTCTGTCTCGACGAGCATCGCGATCGGGTTCTCCTCGAACTGCTCGTACGGGATCGTCTCTTTCGTGCACACCGGGTCGTCCAACGCGTTGATGCAGAGCATCGGCCGCATGATGTTCTCGATCGCGCGCATCGGGTTGTTGTTCACCCAGTAGGACTCGAGGTCCTTGTAGCCGTGCATCTTCATGTACACGTGCTCGTCAAACTCGCGGATGCACGTGGACTTGAGCGCCTTGGGGACGTCGACCACGTGCTCCAAGTGCTCCTTGTGGTTCAGCAGGAACTTCTTGAGCGTGAACGTCATGAGGAAGTCGTACACGCGGTTGATGCGGCCGCGGCAAAAGAGATCGAACGCGTTGTAGCCTGGCGAAATGAGCACGCCGGCGTCCAGACGCGAGTTGTTCCCCATCTCTCCCAAGTACGAGCAGAGCAGTCCCGAGCCAGCGGAGAAGCCGATGCCGTACAGTTTGCTCGACGGGTACGTCTTCTCGATCTGGTCGATGCCCTGCTTGAGGTCCTGGACGCAACCGAACTCCTGCAGCTTTGGCGTCGCGAGCGTCATACCACCGTGTCCGCGTTTGTTGAAGACCACAGGACGGTAGCCGTGGAACAGCGCCTCCGCACACAGCGAACGCATGCTGTCGCTACAGCCCGTGAGTCCGTGCATGATGACGACGACCGGCGAGTCGTCCTGCAGCGGCTTGCCGTGCTTGGAGCTAGGTCCCGAGGACTCAATCGCCCAGTCGAGAGACGTGTGGCCGCCATCGCGCAACTGCAGCACCTCGCGCTTGTACTTGATGCTCGCCTGCGGCACGAGGAACGTGAGCACGATCTGGATGTGGCCATTCGTCCACCAGGTCGGCGTGTAGCGATCCAGCAGCGGTTGGAGTCCCTACACGAATAAGACAGACAGACGAATAAGACAGAGAGCCACAAATACAACACTCAGTCGCTGCATAACGTCTGGACGCGATAATCAACGGCCAAGATCGCTGCACACCTTGGTGAGGAAGGCGTTGAGCCTGGACTCGCCCGCGATGATGCGCTTGTGGTGGCCTTTGCTTGCGAAGAGCAGCATGTAACCGGACACGAGCGCTACGACTGCTGCGGCCGTGTACGCACTGCGATGGGACGAGTGGAGGAGGAGGTGCATGGACAGACAGACACAAAGACACGTCGCTTCTGCTGTTAGTGCACAGAACAGTCAACCACAGGCGAGCCGACCAGCTACGTACTCATGGCTGGACGGGTCGAGCATCTTGCAGCGTCACTGGCGGGGGTTGATGGATACCTGCACACGAGGCGGAGAGCTCTTTGGGAAGTGAGCTTTCGAATGCATCGCGATGCGTCACAAATGGATCTCCTTGTTTCTGAAGGGAACGACTGTACCGCTCGCAATGGTACACAGCAATCCGAAACGTCATCTTGCTGATGTCATCCTGCAAAATAGTGTGGTCTGCACTAAAGTTGCACATGCAGGAAGTGTGGTGTGGGTCACGCTATGCGAGATGTGCGGACAAGCTCTCTTTTGCATCTCATCTTCATTCGTCCAAAAGCAGCTCAAAGGCAACCAGATCAAGCGAAGCATGGTGGGGGCTGTCTTCTTGCGCTCCACGCGCAGCAGCCGCGCTGCGCTGACGCTGCGCAGCAACAGGTGAGCGTCAGCTGGCTGCATGTCACCTGTCACCTGTGTGGCTTGCTCGCCCACGCCAGTCGCTCTGATGACGCAGAGAAATGCGTGATCTGCCACGAATGTCATGCCTATCATGTTGCTTGTGTGGTGCCAAACGATCGTCGAGTACACCTGCTAACTGAATGCATCGTGGGACAGACGCTTCTCGTCGTCGTCTTCTTCTTCTGGCAACCAAGCTGGCGCTGGCAAGACTGCTGCGGAGAGCGAAGAGAGCATCTTTGCGCGCAGCTGGAAGATCCCGGCGGCTTCGGGCTTTGCGCTCATCGCGTTCCTGCAGTTCTACCACTTGAACAAGCCGACCGAGGACGAGCGCAAGAGCCACCCGGCGCCCGCGCTCCAGCGTCTGCCTGGCGCGAAGACTGCGTTCGAGGAGACCATGGCGACGCAACGACAGGTGCGCCAAACCTGTCACCACATTGCGGTAATCGTGTGATGCTGGAAGCTCACACAGAGTCTGACCATGTGTGTGTATGTATCAGCTGGAATCCATTAAACTGTTCCCGTACCGCGCTGCGTCTCGCCTCTGGGGCGAAGTGCACGACAAGGAGCTGTACGTTGACGAACTTATCGGTGGTAATATCGCCCCCTCCCACTGCTGGCAACTGCTCGCAATGACTCACGTTTTGTATGGCTCGTGTGTGCTCCTTCGACCGCGTCTTGTTGCTCAGACCAACGTGGCTTCGCGCACCTCTCTACAAGGCGTGGACGTTTGTGTTCAACTGCAAACTGGACGAAATGAGGTACATTGTAGCATGCATCATGCCAGCAGTTGCTCCACTCGCTCACTTCTGACACTGTTACGCTGGTGAATCCCAGATATCCGCTGGACGACTACTGCAACCTCGGCGAGTTCTTCTCTCGCCCGCTCAAGGACGGCGCGCGCGAGTTTGACGCCAACCCGAACCACATCGCGAGTCCAGTCGACGGCACGGTCGCGTCGATCGGCGTCGTGGATGCGTCGTCGGGCGTGCCCACGCTCGAGCAGATCAAGGGAGCGCGCTACCGTCTCGACGAGTTCTTGGGCGACGTGCCGGCGTTTTTCGCGAGCGAGCAGCCGACTGACCTTGGCAAGAAGATGTACCACTGCGTGCTTTACCTCGCGCCAGGCGACTACCACCGCATCCACGCACCGATTGACTGGCAGGTGGCCGAGCGTCGTCACTTCCCAGGCAACCTGTTCCCCGTGAACAAGATCGCGGCGCGATTGATCCCGAGTCTCTTTGTCGAGAACGAGCGCGTGGCGCTCTTGGGCGAGTGGAAGTACGGTTTCTTCTCGCTCACTGCGGTCGGCGCGACGAACGTCGGCTCGATTGTCGTCACGAACGAGCCGGACTTGCGAACAAACACAAAGGAGCAGGACCCGCTCGTGGGCAAGTGCCTCACAAAGCAGTACGAGGGCAGCATCGACACTGCGCGCGGCGAAGAGATGGCGCAGTTCAAGCTCGGCTCGACGGTCGTGCTGGTGTTCGAGGCGCCCGACAGTTTTGAGTTCACGATCAAGCCAGGCGACAAGGTGCGCTGTTGCTTGTACTTGTTTTGTTGTTGCAGAGCTCTTCCATTGCTGCTTGGTGGCTTCGCGATGGCTAACGCAACAGCTCTGTGATCTCTCTCTATGTTTGTGTGTTGTTGCAGCTAATTCTCGGTAAATCCATTGGTCAAGTGTCGTAAATGTGCCCTTTCTCGTTGCATGGAGGCAGGAAGTCATTTGTCGAGAAAGAGCGTGAACGACAGTTTAGGCAATAACGCCACACAAATCCACAGCAGCTCGCTGTTGTGATCTTCTCGCCAGAGCTTGGATTTGATCTTTCTCACATCGTCCATTGATACTTTGACTCCGCCATCCAACTGCCAACCAACCAAACCAACTGCTTCTGTGTGTTCGTCCCAGATTTCCACTTCTGCGAACATCAGCACTTGCAAACAGGAGGGGCTCGCACTCGTGCGTCTTCCACAGCGTTCGGTGCTGCATCGTGGCTTTAGCGCACGAGACCGTTCCGAGTCTCGCTCGCTGTGAGGACTCGGAGGGTTGTTTGAGCCGGATGCCGATGTTTTGTTTTCCCAAGACACAGAGAGAGAGAGAGTAACGAAGCTGCTGTAGCGACTGCAAGAAGAGTCCCAGTCCGAGTTTACTGTTGTGATCGATTGGTTGATGTCGGAATGGTACTTTCGACTCGTAAATCGTCGACAACACAAACACAGACATGCACTTTCGTCACTACTGGACTGCAAGTGTTCTTTTTCAGCAACGTTCGCTCGCTCTACAGGAATCGGAAGATCTTGATGGTGGTGTCCGCCGAGCCCGAGATCAGCTTTGTTGCGTCCATTTGCAGCGAAAACACGGCCGAGCTGTGGCCTTCAAACGTGCTGATTGGCGATGAGGTCTGTCTCAAATCCCACAACTGCACACACAGAGCAGATGGAGGCACCACCCGCTCGCCCACTGTCAGTGGAAATGGACAAGATCTGTTTCAAGGTGTCAGCACACTGCAGTAGAATCAGCCAGAAGCATACCTTGATGACCGAGTCGTAGGAGCCCGAGATGACCTTTTGGTCGTGGTCGTAGTCGACGCTCATCACAGCGCCTTTGTGACCCAGAAGCGTGTTCGTGCACGCTCCCTGGCGGCGATCCCAGATCTTGACCGAGTGGTCGGATCCGCCCGAGATGATCCGCTCATTACACGCCTGAACAAATACACCAAAGTCTCAGTTCTCATCTCCCACATGGCCAGTTCCATGACCTTTGTGCATCGGTACTCACCTTGACGATGTTCACTTGGTTCTTGGCGTTATGACCCACGAAATGCGCGAGTTTCTGACCGGACTCGACATCCCAGAGCTGGACCCCAAAGCGACGACAGCCAGTGATAAACGCATTGCGAACATGGTCCCACTGCCAACAAGAACAGGAGCATGTCAATGGCGGGCTGGCGAAGAGAAATCGAACTCGCGAGCCGGTGAGCATGAAGGTATTTACCTGAAGCGAGTAGATCGGGTTTGCCGGCGAGTCCATCAGAGTGCGCACCAACGCTCCCGAGTCGAGATCCCAGACGTTGATGCTCGAGTCCCAACTCGCGCTCGCGATCAGCCGCTCGTGGGAATCGAGACTGCTCACCCAACCAGTGTGTCCGCGGAGTGTGTGGTTGCATTTCCCAGTCTACACGTAAGAACAGCGGCGTCATTTCGAAAAGCCAAAGTCAACCAAGTGGATGAAGAGAGATCGGTACTCGGCTGTCGCACCTGGAGATCCCAGATCTTGACAGTCTTGTCGTACGAGCCGCTGATCAGCGTCGAGTCCTGGAAATGCAGTGCCCACACAGGACCACCATGGCCGAAGAACGAGTGCAGCTTCACGACGCTCTTGCGCTGCCGGTGGTGCTGCTGCATCAGCGGTGCCTGTCCACTGTGCTGCGGGCTTGAGCTTCCCGACCCAGACGCTGATTCTGCAGCACACGGAGACGTAGATTCAAACGAAGTCAGTACAGTAGTAGCAGGACCGTTGCTGCTGTGGCTGTTGCTATGCAGATGGAGTTGATGCGAACCTTCTTCTGGTGGAGAGAGAGACCAGAGCATCATGCTCCCGTCGTCAGATCCGGACACCTGTTGTAAGTATCAGAGTTCAGCAGTACCACCACTGACAAGCTTTTCGTTCGACAGACAGGGAAGGGGTCGTACCAGTCTCGAGTCGCTAAACTGCAGACACGTGACTGTGCCATTGTGGCCGTTGAGCGTCGTGATGACTGCTTTCCCACTCGTCCAGTTGCGCTCCACGCCGTGCCGCTCTCGATACAACGCTGGCCAATCAATCGACTCGTTCGCTTTTGGATTGCAGCTCAATGGCTTGTCGCCGCCTGTAGCGTCAATCTTTGGTTGCTCGGCGCCATCTCTCAAGTACTTTGCTGCGAACACGCGCACTCTGTGGAAGCCCTGCTTTGCATCCGATCCGCGCCAGCGAAGCGTGTACATTCCTTCCCAGAACGAAGTTTGCATGACGACGGCGTACAGGTTTCGATGCGCGCATCCAGCTCGGACGATGCAGCGCGTGTCCAAGTAGCTGAGCACGCTGACTACCAGCACAGCAGGCAGCTCGTGGAGGCGAGACTCGTCGGCCAGGTTGGCGTTCGCATTTCTAATCCATCAGAACGAGCATGAGCGAAATCGTGAGCGCGGCAGCATGAAGGCAGACAACGAGTACCCAGTTGCTAGCCTTTCGTACCTGCTGGTCTGCAGCAGCTTGGTCGTGCACTGCAGCGAGTTGTGCAGACGCTGGAACGACAACTCTTTCGCTCGAATCTGGGTCTCGAGCTCTCCGACCTGCTGCTTGAGCGCATTCTCGCGCTGCTCCTGCTCCTGGCGCTTGTGCTCTTTCGAAGCAAGGAATCTGGAGCAGAGCATCGGTCGGTGGACGGACACCCGAAGGTAAGGGATAGTTGTCGAATGGGTGGAGAGTATCGCTACATTCAATAGACGTACGTGTGGTAGAGATGGTCGATCTGGTCGTTCTTGACGTGCAGATCCTCCTTCACGAGCGAGAGCACGCCGCGCAGCAGCTCCAGCTCCTCCTCGAGCTGGGCATTTCTGGCGCGCAGCTGGCGCTGCACTGAGCTCTCGCTGTCCATTGAAGCAGGCTCTCAGCAGTGACCAAGCGAATCAACGAAGTCACTTGAGTGCGACAGCGAACGCTATTATATGAATGCGAGTCAGAGCAACTCCAGATCAAGAGCTCTTGAAGTTGGTGCCACTTGGATCTTAGTTGGCTGGCTCTGATTGGTCAAATTGCACACTCCAGGAGTGATGGTCGGTGGTTTCAAACACACAACTCGTCCATCAAACACGAATGTCTCCAACGACAAGCAAAAGCAGGAATGCAAACCCTTGGTCAGCGAGAACCAGATCGCGAGCGAGAACCGTACTCAGCTTCCGATTCCTCCTCCTCCTCCTCTGACAGAGGCATGCTTGAGCGAGAGGTTCCTGCTGCTCAGACCAGCTCAGACTGTTTGGAGTACCAGTACTCGGATACAAGCAGGAGCGACGCTGATGTAATGTCCAAGTCCCATTTAGTCCTCGGCATGCAGCACTTCGTTCACGTCCTCCTTGGTGTAGTTGATCACGCGGTCGCAGCCGAGCGACTTGAGGAACTCGACCTTCTCGTCCGAGCTGCACGTGCCGATGACGTGAT
>JAASFO010000834.1:0-12471 GCA_023333815.1 Globisporangium recalcitrans | reverse complement strand
GCGGCAAGTACGACATCATGTTCCACAGCAGCGACTGTCTCGCGCTGCCGCTGGTGCGTAACGCCAACTGGGAGTACGGGCTCTTCAATGTGCAGCCTGTCGACGACAAAGCCGTGGTGGTCAGCGCACTCGACTACAATTGCGTTGTGACGATGGTCGTCACGATCCTGTACGGCGTTATCTCGATCACGCTCATCCTGCGCGGCATCTTCGCGGCGATCGCCCAGCCCGCTGAGCTGCTGTACATCCCCAAGGCGCAGCGGTTCCTCAAGTAGCAGCACTACCTGAGGTACTTTGCGCCGTTCATGCCGGTGCTCACGGCGATGCCGCAGGAAGAGACGTCGATGATCCGCTTCAAAGGCTCGATCCTCATGGGCTCGGATGTCTGGATGAACCACTGGCTGTACATCCTCGTGAGCATCGTCGACTCGGTCGTGAACATCCGGCTGACGTACATCATCTTCCAGACCGGCACGTGGATGCTCAGCAAGAAAGTGGACTTTGAGAACTTCGTCTTCCTCTGCTCGGCGCTCACCAAGATGACGTGGCTCATGTGCTGTCTCCACTCGATCATCCGCTGGTTTCTGCACATCGTGATCCGCGGCTTGAGGTCGCTCAAGATGGTGCGGCCGTCGCTGCGAGAGAAGATGGACTGATACGCAGACGCGTCGGCGTTTTCCTCAGCTACAAAGTCTACAGTATCCTCATGTTCATCCTGCTCTACTCGTTCGTGGGGCTACATGGCAACACGACGCTCATGGAGCGCGAGATCCCAGCGAAGCGAGGCGTGTACGGTGGCGACGGCAGCGCTTGGTGTTGACCCGACGAAGCCCGACTCTGTTGTGAACGACGTCGCTGTCACCAACTGCTCCGTCGGATCGTTGCTGAGGCAGATGTACGTCTCTGGACCGAGTGGTCTCGTGAGCCTCTCGGGCGACTACATCTTTATCGATGGAGGGTTCTCGAAACCTCCAGTGGAGTTCCATTTCTCGGTAAAGAAAGCCCTAGTGATGGGACTCTACGGCAAGAGCAACAACAACAGTACCAACAGGAGCTCGGCTAGCTCCAAGTACGCCGTCTCGAACGCAAACGAGGACCGTCGCACGCAGACAACGCACAAGATCAATGATCTCAACTCGATGCCCCAACGGACCCTGAACCTGCAGAAAGAGAGCAAGAGCCTCTTCGGTCGCCAGCTGCGATTGTTCACAAGTGGAAGATACGGACGCTTGCTGCTCGTAGAAGAGAGCGAGTTGGGAGTTTAAGATGCACACTACTATTGAGACATATACCGATTTCTGTGAGTTCAAACAGATGGACTGCTTTGATTTGCATCTGTTGACATCACCATTTTCTGTTCGACTTCTGCAACGAGAGCCAGCTTTGTCGCTCAGATAGAATAGTAGTGTCCCGCTTCAATTAGAGTTAGTGCAGTGCAGCACGATCAAAAACACAGCTGTTTGGCAACTGCTGCAGCGCTCGGAGACCCAGCAACTCGCTCACGTTTTCTTTTCAGAGGAGCAACGCCTCGGTGAGTATGTCCTGTTGTACCAACCCATTCTACATACGCGGCGGGTACGCGCAGTTTCCCGTTCCGCTTGATATTTCGGAGCTTCTTCCTCGTCCTTGCCGACCCAGCGTGCACTATTGTCGCGATGCTTCGTGAGCTCCTCGCAGTGTCAGGCTCACAGAAGGAATACACGACTGAGGACGCGCCGTCGTCCGTGCCAATGTCAGTATCGCGACTGTCGTCGTCATGGTGATGCGCATTCTCGCCATCGTCTTCGTTGCCTTCTTCGTCAATGGTGTCGCCAAACGTGTCGCCATTCTTGCTATCATCGTCGTCGTCGCGTGACTCTGGACCTCCACATCCTTTGTGAATCAGAGACGGATGGTGCCACGCCCACGTCTGCGCAGAGTACCGTCGCTCGTCCATGCGCGCGTTCGAGTGGTGGTCGATCGTGCTGAAATCCGTCAGTACGGGAGCGCCAACGAGCGACTCCTTCCGGAACTGACGCGAGCGGCTCTGACTCGAGCGAATCGTTCTCTCCACGACCGAGTTGCGTCCCGCGTCTCGGCTACCATGAGCCACAGAGCTCCTCAACTTGGTATGGATGTTCGCATCTGCTGCAGGTTGGAGGTGCAGATCCGAGACGGAGAACGACAGACCAAGCGCTGGTGCTGGTGCTATTGTAGCTGTTGAAAGTGATACTGTAGTTGCAGTCCCAGCAGCGCGCTCAGTTGCCAGTGATGGAGCAGACGCCGAAGCACTGAGCGACATTTTGCGTGATGAAACAGCTCTCTTCTCTGGTGCAAGCAGCGGCTCCGCACTCGAATTGCGGCTGTTTCCGTGGCTCGGACTCATTGCCGCCATCGCTTGGACTTTACTCCCAATGGGAGTAGCAGCAGCAGCAGCGCTACTTCCACCACTGGCGTTGGGTTTGCTGCGAGGAGCTTTCGCAGGCGAGAGCGCTTTCTTCTTCTCGCGCTGCAGTCGCCTGCGGATCTGCTCCTGGACGCTCGCGTACCGCAGTGCACTCGCGCGATTGCGCTTCTCCGAGCCAGTCGGCTCTCCTCCTCGCGCAGATGATCGATCGATGATGTTGCTGCTTGCCTCGCTTTTGCTTGATTCGCCTCCCATACTTTTGGATCTCCTCACAAGCTTCTGGTGCAGTGCCTCGGAGATGGCTCGCTTGAGGTTTGCTGACTGGCGTGTGAAGTGGCTCAAAGAGTCCCAGCGTATCCGCTCGGTGCGGTTGCGTACCACCTCAGCGGTCCGAGCAGCGATCGTCTCGTGCGACTTGGACCGCTCCGTCCACTGCTCGGCTGCGCTTTTCGGTCGGTTGCTGTCGTCCACGTCCGCCAGTGAACCAGTATTGCCGTTACTTGTCGATCGTGAGGAAGATGATGTCGATACGAACGCCCCACCACTGGCCATTTGCTGGAGCACTTGGGCGATGTGCGGGTGGTGCGAGAGCGCGTCTTCACCCCGGTCTCCAGCGAGCCCAGCACCAACTCCAATCCCAGGTCCAGCGCCACTCCTGTCGTCTTTCGGAGCTCCAGCGCGATGGCTGCTCCTGCTGGATTTCTCGACCCGTCCAGTGCGTCTCACGAGGTCTGCGGGAGTGTTTCGTCCATGAGGCTGCCGCTCGTCACCATCACCCGCTGACTCGTGCTCGGGACTTTGTTGGTTCGATCGCTCGACCGAGAGCTTGGGCAGGTTCTGTCCCAAATGGCTCTTCTTCTTCTTCAGTGGCGCGCGCTTGCCCGTCGCGGGGGTTGACCGACGACTCGCAGCTCCTCCTCCTCCTACTCTATTGCCACCATCACCAGAACCCTCGTGTCCGAGCTGATTGCTCTGCGCCAGCAGCAGACTCAGCTTTCCCGAGATCCGACGACGTCTCTTCTCATACAAACCTGGATCGCCACTGCCACCAGAATCCCCATCCACGACCTCCTTGATCGCTTCGTCACGCAGTCGCTCGAGTCTGCACTGCTTCTGGAGGTCAACGAGGCAAATCGCCTGCGCTCTCTGGTAGTTTGCGGTCGAGTCAAAAATGCCCTGGCGCGGTAGTTTGGTATAGCACACCAACAATGTTAGCAACAGCCTACGCAAAGCCCCCAATGATCCGTCATGGCGTATAAGAAGACCCAAGCCTCACGTTCGCGTCCAGCTCGTCCTTGAGTCGGAGGAAATTGTCGCCGATGTCCTTGGTGATCTGCTGGACTTTCTCCTGCATGCGCTGCATCACGTGCTCTTTCTCCTCGAGCGAGAGCCGATTGAGCGAGTTGTCCAGCGGATCGACCAGCAAGCTGTTGGCGTTGGTCTTCCCCTCAAAGTCGCGCATCTTGTGGCTCAGCACGACCTCAGGGAGGTGGATCTTCTCGCGGAGCAGCAGCATATTTTTCGCCTGCTGTTGTTGTTGCTGTGAAGAAGAGCTATCGGCAGCAAGGAGAATCGAGCCAAAGCGTCCTTGACCAAGGGCTGAGGATGCAGTTGGACCTGGGGTACTT
Source organism: Globisporangium recalcitrans (assembly GCA_023333815.1). Taxonomy (NCBI): domain Eukaryota; phylum Oomycota; class Peronosporomycetes; order Pythiales; family Pythiaceae; genus Globisporangium; species Globisporangium recalcitrans. The sequence continues at coordinate 8,457 of JAASFO010000834.1, read as the reverse complement.
GCCTTTGGTCCTCCGGATGAGCCTAAGACCTCGGTCTGTTGCTGCTGGTCGGTTGACGACGTGAAGATGGACACTCCTAGTACGAAACAAAGAGCAGCACCACACTGGCCATTTTCAGCAAGAGCACAGTGCACAAAACACGAGGTCGCAAACTAAACACGACAACAAACGCACCATCTTTGGCGGCTGCTGCTCGCCGCTGCGCTTTCTCGATGCGATCGCGCAGCTTGTGCGGGAGGCGAATCGGCTCGAGGCTCTGCGACGTGCGCGCGTCCAGCAGCACGCTCTCAAGCCGCTGGAGCGACTCGCTGGTGGCGAACGCGTCGGCTTCAGCTCCAGTTGCGGTCCCTTCAGTCGTAGTTGCTTCGACAGCTGGCGCTCCAAGAGCTACTGGATGCGGGGCTGGCGGCGCTGCAGACGCATGGCTCGCACGGGCTTTCATGTGTTTTCTTCTGTGCTAAGTTTGCTCGCTGGGCACGCACTTGAAGCCTCTCGCGCCTGTGCTTCCACGCTATTGAAAGACTTGTTGAGGCATAAACTGCCTGGAGTTACTCACGCTCGAGGCACTTGCTTGGACCTATCGTACGAAAATACTACCAAGCCACACGCACTTGTCAATCAATCGGTCAGCGAGTCAGCCATGACGACATGGGTACATTTGATGAGCAGCTCAAATGCATTGCAAATGCAGGACTCACCAGCAGCATGTGATATGGCAAAATAGGTTACTTTGATTGACAGATTTATAAAGAGGATACTTCGCTTTTGAAACACACACAATCTTCCCAGCGCTGGGGCTCTTTGACACTTGACATGGCAGTGCATGGAGACGATCTAGTGGTGGTGGTGGCCATGGCTATGGCTGTGGTGCAAGTGCTGCTGCTCGTGAGCATGGTGGTGGCTGTTGTGCAGCAGTGGCGACGGCACTGGGGCGGCCATGCTGTGCTGCCACACCACGCCGTTCATCCCCCTTGCAGGTGCAGCAGCAGGCGGCGATCTGAACGGTGCTGCCTGCTGCTGCTGCTGATCAAACTTCCACTGGTTGTGCTGGCTTGAGTGAGCTCCAGGAGCAGCAGCAAGCGTCTGCTGTCTGCTGTTGAAGCCCGCGTGCTGCTGGTGGAGGCTCGCAAAGAGCAGCGCGTCATCGCCTGCTGGGTTCTCAAACGTGCTCATGCTGCTGTGGCTGTGGTCGTGGTCGTGATCGTGGTGGTGATCGTGATCGTGGTCGGGATGGTCAAGGTACTTGAATTTGCGCGCGTGCTGTAGCTCGTGGCCACCCAAATGTCCACCGCCGCCGTTCTTTGCAACTTGGATGGACAAAAAGCTGTCCATCTCCAGACGACGCTGGAAGATCTCGCGAATCTGGTGCATCACCAGCTGTTCGCTCACCGCCTCATCGACAGACACGTGGAGCGTACCCACACAAACCTCATTCACGTGACGCCAGAAATGCCACTGCTCGATCGCCAAAAGCCCTGGGACGCTCGCGCGCACTTCGTCGAGCGTTTTCGCGATGTCGCGCTCCATTTCTTTCGGCACGCGCTGCAAAAGCTGCAGCAGCGTGTCCTTCAAGAGCGGCAGCGTGCTGCCAAAGATCAGCAGCGAGATCATCGCCGACGAGAGCGGGTCGGCCACGTGCCACCCCTTGTACTCGATGAGGATCGAACTCACGATCACGCCGACGCTGCCGAGCGTGTCGGCGAGCACGTGCAGGTACACGCCGTACATGTTGCTGTTGCTGCCGCCACCGTTGTTGTGCGATTCTTCCTCTTCGTGGGCGTCGCCATGTGGATGGTTGTGGTGTCCATGCGCGTGGCCGTGACCGTGGCTGTGTCCATGCGAGTTGCCGGCTGCGCTAGCGCCACCGCCTCCCCCACAGCCGCCTTCACCGCCGTGACTGTGGCCATGGCCGTGCACTTGATCGTGGAACCACACGAGTCCGACAATGTTCACCGCGAGCCCGACCGTGGATGTGAGCAGCAGGTTCTCGGTCGACACCTCCGGCGGGTCAAAGAACCGCGACGACGCCTCGGCCATCAAGTGGAACGAGATGAACAACAGGAAGATCGAGTTGAGAAAGCCCGAGAGCACCTCCACGCGGCCATACCCGTACGTGTACTGCGCATCGGCAGGCAGTTTCCCAATGTACGCGGCGATCAAGCCGATGATGAGCGCGCCATTGTCAAAGAACATGTGGCCCGCATCGCCGATGAGCCCCAGCGAGTTGGTCCAAAAGCCCACCGCAAGTTCGACAAACATGTACGAGATGTTGACCGAGAGGAAGAGCAGGATCTTGCGCGAGTCGTCTTTCGCCCAGAGCACGCTGAAGATGCGCGCGATGCTCGCCGACGTCGTCTCCGATGCGCTGCTGTTTCCTGTGCGATACATGTCGAGTTCTTCTTCGCGGTTCCCGTATCGGCTCTTCGAGACGTGTCGGAATTGCGCAAACTGCGCGTAGATGATCACCAACGACGCGAGGAAATCCGCGGCGCAGCGCAGCCAGTCGTCCTGCGAGGCCGACACGATCAGCGAGCTGAGCAAACCGGTCGCAGAGCACGCCATGAGCGACATCCAGCGGCTTCGCGACGACGCGATGCTGTCGTTATTGCGCACAAAGTAGAGTGACGCGGTCTGGAAGCCCGCGGTCGCAAACAGGCACGCGGTCCACGCGCTGCTGCTCATCGCTTCGACGCCTTCGCGCTCATTGAACGCCGCTTCTTCGCGCACGCGCCACGAGCCAATGATCAATGCGAGCGGGACGCTCATCACACACGCACTCAATAGGGAGAGCAAGTGGAACTGCGGGGACGTCGAGACGCGGATCTTCGCTTCGGGCGTGCGGCTGTGCAGCTCCTGCATCGCGAGCGCCAGCGCGATTAGCATGAACGTGTGCAGCAGCGAGCCATACTCGTACGCGTCGACGCCGGCGACCAGCACGTAGCCGATCAATACGAGCAGCCACGTGTTGTTGCTGTTGCCGCTGTCTCCTTTCGCCTTGTGCAGCAGCGCGTCCTTGAGCGGCTGCAGCAGCAGCACGTCCACGTTCTCGAGCAGAAACGCAAACAGGAAGCCGAAGTGGTGCAGCGCGTCGGCGCGGATCCAGCACTGCACGAAGATGCGCGCGCCGTTCGTGAGCAGCTTGGGCAGCGTGTGCGCGTCAATGTTGATCGTCACCACGGTCGCCGCCATCGATCCATTCTTCTTGCCATTCGCAGTCGCGCCGGAGGCGAGCGTCACCGCGGTCTGCAGCACGAACACCGCGAGCAGCAGCGCACCGAGCGTCTGGAAGTCGTTCACCGCGTGCTTCATCACGATCTGCTGCATGAAGAGCATGCTGAACGACGCCGCGGCGCCGATCGTCGCGTCCTTCACGTGCTGCGACGCGCTGCGGCCGAGCGTCTCGGTCGAGAACACATTAAAGTCCATCGCTTAGCTGTCTCACGTAGCCACCAGAGCGCTTATCCGGTTGAAGCCGCCGTCGGAGAGCTGAGCTGAGCGAGTCGATCCGCCACGTCACTCGAATGTGCTGAAGCGGGACTGGCTGGTGAATGGCGTCCAGTTGCGCGACCAAAGCGGAGTGAGCGGGTGGGCGAGGAAGCGCGAATGAGCGAGCGCTCGCACAGAGACAGAGAGCGATTAGAAGGGACTAATGAGCTTCACAGGTCACGCACGCGCCTTTGATGAGCCTGATGGTCCACGTCAACAGAGCTCTTGGAGCGTTGTGCTTGACTTGAGCGTGCTTGAATCTTGGGAAGCAGTCTGCGATCGACGTTGTGCAAAGACTGAAATGCCTTTGCTGGTGTTTTTACACCTTTTTACGATCTTTTTACAAACCTCTTTTTACGGATCTGGATGAGGTGATTGGTGGAAAAGGAGAAGCGACTGCCTGTGATTCGTGGAAAAAGGGATTGAACTGGTGACATGTTGTGCGAAACGGATTGAAGTCTGAGGTGATGAGCCACGCACTTTACTAATCCAGGAAGATTCATTCGCGATAGAACACGAATGATCCTCACGCGCAGAAGCTGACAGGTCCATTTGACATGGACTAGCACTCCATTCGAGGTGTTAAAGCGCCAACAGTACACACGCGCGCGCAAGAGCTCCACTTAACCGACAAGGGCAGCATGTTCATAGCTTACTGGCTCTGCTGTCATAGACACTGCCTTGTCCTGTCTTGCTGTGTTTGCCTGACGCACTTGGTCGGCAAAAGGGAAGAAAAGTCTGTCACAGCAACGAATTCGATCACTCTTGGGTCCTAGTTGGCTGAAGCGTCGTCGCCGCCGGTCATGGACGCGTCCTGCTGATCGGCCCAGTGCTGGATCGCTGCGAGGAACGCGCCGACCACTGCGTTATTCCACATAGAGCACAATCGAAGAGGTACTTAGCATACAGGGCACAAGGCATCCATCCATCTTGGAGGAGCAATAGAGTCGAGGTTTGAAGCACGCACCGTCACCGAACGCGAGCTTCGTGGCACCGGCTGCAGGGTCGAGGCCAAAGTTCGTCACCACTGCGTTGTAGTTGCCGGTCTGCAGCGCGTTCACCAGCGACGCGATGCTCTGGCGAAGCTGTGGCGAGTGCAACTAGCGAATCCACATACGCAAAGACCACGCGACTGTCAGCTTGGCTCGACATACAGAGAGAGAGCTCAGGTTATGGGGGCAATGCTGACCCATTTGTGCTCCACGCTTACCGTTTGTTGCAGCTCGTAGGCGTTCTGCACACCCTCCGGAAGGTGCGCGAGCAGCGCTTCGACCGCCTTCTCGTCGCTCAACACGCTCGAGATGTTCTCCGCACTGAGCAGCTTCATCAGCTTGACGGACTTTGGCTGCTGCATGCCCTATCAGAAGAGCAGCAGGAAAGACACACGACCAGGCAGTCAGTGACCCAAGCTCTCTCTCTCTCTCTTCAGGTATCGAGCAAAATAAGCCCTTACCGTGAGCGACTGGATCGACGCCATGGCGCGCTGCAGGTCAGCAGCAGTGATACCAGCTACTGGCGCAGCCGGAGCCGGAGCTGCTTGGACTGGAGCTGGAGCTGGCACCGCGATTACTGGAGCTGGAGTTGGTGCCGGTGCCGGAGCAACTACTTATTAAACAAGGGGAAAAAGAGCACCAACACAAGTTTGGTTAGCCCAGATTGATCAACATTGCCAAATGCAGGAGTAGCTGCAGGCAGGCAACCTAAAGCACTCACAGAACACCACACAAGAAACATTGTTAGAACACTCGGAGCCCAATAGACGGACAGCGAAGCAAGGCAATGAGAGAAGTGCAAGAAGCAGGCGGCACTCACATGTCGGGTTTTGGGTGGAGAGAGAGAGAGAGCGAGCGAAATGGGATCTTTGTTCTTTTTTGGTTGGCGTGTACGAAGTGGTTAAACTAACACTCACTAGTGCGAATGATGGCTCTCCCTCGTTTTCTTCACCATCATCTTCCTCATCTTCTTCGACAATTTCAACTGAATCTACCAGGCGCGACACCATTCTCCACATCATCCTCTCTCTCCCTCGCTCTCTCACGTCACTCCCACTGTTGCCTCCCACGCATGGCTGCGTCTACGAGGACGAGCCTGCGTGGTTGTTGCTGTCGCTGTCGTTACCTGCGCCAGAGTTCGCGTCGCGCATGCTCTCTTCGATCGCGAGACGCAGCATCTCCTCTTCAGTCATCTCGTCGTCGTCGTCATCCTCATCGTCCTCTTCATCGTCATCACCAGCGTCGTCGCCGCCCATGTCGTGGTCGCGCGTGGACGCAGTGGTCGCGGCCGCTGAGCTGCCGCCGCCACTCTGCGAAGCCTGCGAGGACGACACCGCGGACGTCGCGGGGGACGACACCGCCGACTGGCCAGCCGGGAGCCCCATGTTCTGTAAAATATTCTGCAGCTCCGCCATCTGCACCGAGTTTTGACCGCCCGCACCGCGTCCTTGTTCACCAGCACCCATCGCTCTATAATGACGGAAACAAGTTAATGCAGGCCATGGAGTGAAAGCACGTAGAGCAACAATGCCTTCTTTCGTACCCAAGCATCTGCATGATCGCGTTGTGGTCCAGCTGCACGTTGCCCGAGCCCGCACCGCGTCCACCGGCGTCGCTTCCCCCAGTCGACTGCTGCACGTTGTTCATGCAGTCGTTCACCTTCTTCACCAGCTCTTCATCGCGCGAGCTGTCCTTGTTCTACGAGAGCACACACGAACAATGGCGAATGGCTAAGTGTCAAAGCCATCTGCAGCATAGCTTCGAGGCTGCATGAACAAAGCCTACGATATACGAACCTGCATCCAGAAGAAGAAGCGGCGCGACGAGTTCTTGTACTGCAGCAGGAAGACGCGGTCGCCCTCGCGGCCCGTGTCCACTTTGCTGAAGCTCGCGTCGTCGGGGAAGATGATAAAGTCCTCTGGGTTCGTGCCGCTCTGTCGGTCCATCCACTGGAAGTGCAGCAGCTGGTCGTCCCCACGCGAGAGGCAGATCTTGCCCTTCTTCAGGTCCGGCGTGATGAGGAACTTGCCGCTCGCCGTCGGCTTGACCACCATCTTGCCGGCGTTGAACGACACGAGCTCATTCTGTGCACGCATGCGCAGAGAGCGATACACACAGCAGCAACAACGACCGTATCACCATTAGCATCACGCAGACACAAACAAAATGAGATCTTTCGAGATCGCGCAAGCAATAGCGAGCGACTGCGCGGCACGAACAGAGGGAAACAGAGGCGAGGGGAAGGAAGGGGCTTTACGTACGCGTCCTGCAGGCGCGTTCGCGCCGAACACGTTGCCGAATTGCGGGAAGAGAGACGTCATCACTTGGAAGTAGCTGCTGAAGATCCGCGTCTTCCTTCGTTCGTTCTTTTGTTGTTGCTTTTGGATTTCTGCTTTCTTCCCCTTATTGTTAGAATTGGAACATTGGAAAATGCTGCGACAAAATAACCAACAAAACCACCAAACGTTTGATTGAACGAGGTGCAATTGAAACGTTAAATTACGTTTGCCACACCACATTTGCATTTGGCAATCAGGTTTAGGAACATAGGTGATCGATCGATCAAGAAGAATGGCGCGACAGGTGCTCAACTACCACGACGTGCAGCTCTACGCGTCGGACGTGGCGCTCTTCGCGCACTCGCAGTGGCTCAACGACAACGCGGTCAACTTCTACTTCCAGTTTCTCTTCCGCTCGCTCTGCCTACAGGAGAACCGGCAAGAACAGCAGCAGGATGCCAGCAGCAGCGACGTGCTCTTCGTGGACCCTGCGGTCGTCTCGTGCATGATGCTGCAGTGCGACGACGACGACGAGTACCAGGAGCTCGGCGCCGGGCTCCAGCTTCAGCAGAAGCAGCTCTGCTTCATCCCTGTGAACGACAACGAGCACTTTGGCGGCGAGAGCAGCCACTGGTCGCTGCTCGTGTACCGCAAAGCAACGCACAGCTTTGAGCACTTTGACTCGAGCTCGGGTCACAACACGCGCGCAGCGAAGCGGATCAAGAGCACGTTCGAGAGGATGCTGCGACTGTGTGGGGTTACCACAAGTGACGCTGACAGTGGGGGTGCTGAACCAGAGCCTGCTGCGACGTTTGTGAATGTGCGCGATGCGCCGCAGCAGCGCAATGGCTACGACTGCGGCATGTACGTGCTCGTGGTGGCCGAGTGCTTGTGCCGCCAGCATGTCCTGCCGTCGACCTTCTCAAGCGAGAACCAATTGACGCTGCAGGAATTCGTCACGCCCGAGCGCGTCACGAAGACGCGGTTGGAGATGCCCGCGCTCATCCGCCGACTGCAACTGGAGCAAGGGGCAAACAAGTAGCGGTGGTCTTGACACTCGCTTTGCCATAATGTGCCATCAAATAGATAGAGTCGGACATTTGTGCATATTGAAATGGCTGTCATTGTTCTTGTCATTCTGTTTGCCCTCTCCGAGTCACGATTGGCTATTGATACCGAGTCTAAGCCAATCACAGGCCAGAAGAGCTCTTCCGCTTCTATTCATTTCTCTTTCGCTCAGAAGAAGAGCAAGTGAAGAGAACAGGAGACAACAGCGAAACAGGATGCACTTTGCGATCGTGCAGTATGGTGCGAAGCTGCGCGGACCAGATACGCGGCGCGCGCGAATGAGAGCTATGCTGACTGACGCTTCGCTCTCTCTATCCGCTGCTGCTGTGCCGCTGTGTGTAGAGCCAAAGATCAATGAAGTGGAGCGGAACATGACAGTGAGTCGATTGCATCTCGCGCACTTGCTGACTGTCCGGAGGACACATCAGGGTGAGCGAGTCGACACAGCCACTGTGCTTACATGCTTGTGTGTGTGTGTGTGTACGTGCAGCATGTGGACGAAATGATCAAGTCGCTGTCGATCGACGATGGCATTGACGTGCTCATGCTGTCTGAGGTAGGATGGCAACGAAGTCGCAGTCTGTGTTTGTATGGGAATATCGCCTTATGAAACCCACTGGTTGGCGCAATTT
>JAASFO010000833.1:0-12516 GCA_023333815.1 Globisporangium recalcitrans | reverse complement strand
ATCACTGCGACGCTGCAGCTCCCTGCGACGTGGTACCAGGTGCACGCGTCTGCTGCGAAGGCTGCGGTGGACAGCATCACGCGCACGTTGGCGCTTGAGTGGGGTCAGTTCGGCATTTGTGTTACGGGTGTCGCTCCGGGTCCGATTGCGGACACCACGGGCTCCCAGAAGCTCGCTGGCGATGTCGATGCAGCGCAGCTCAACGAGTTCATGAAGGAAAGCATCCCAATCGGTCGTGCTGGTGCGAAGACCGACATCGCTGGCACGATCCTCTTTCTGGTGTCTGCTGCCGGATCGTTCGTGTCTGGTGATGTGTTCATCGTCGATGGTGGAAACTACCTCTTCAAGCCGCCAGTGATGCCGCGCGAGACGCTCTCGAACTGGTCCAAGCAGATGGAGAAGAAGTCGCGCAAGGGTCCACCTTCCAAGTTGTGAGCGTGTGCAGTCTGTCTGTTAGTTCCCATGAGGGCACGTTTGCATCTCTCTCTCTCTCTCTCTCTCCACTTGACCATTTGGTTATGCATCTGCTTTGATTTGATCAACCAAAATGAAACAAAAAGATGAAATCGTATTGCGTCGGTGGAGGAGGAATAGTTAGCAGCAGTCGTTTGTTTTGAGATACTTCGATCCAATGGTCTATCTATCGAATAGAGAGAGAGATGCAGGTGGTCAGTGACCAAGTGACCGTGCCTAACTTGCAGCGATCTGCTAAGACGTGGTGCTCACGACGTGCGCTGGGATCGCCCCCAACTGGACACCGTGGGTGTCCGTTGTCACTTCCATCGGACTCTTCTCGCCTTCCTACATATTTGGACAGCCAGCAACATCACATTGTTAGACCTATCACGACCAAATGCGAAACTTCATAGGAAACCCCACGGACAAACAGAATCGCAAGCGGACGTACCGAAGTCTCCGTCGCAGTTTGCATGTGCGCAGACACGGGCAGTGGCGTGTCCGCGACCGACGGCTTGAACGTGTTGTTCATCGGACGCCCCGAGTGGCTGCCACCCAAGTAGCTCGGGATCGACTCCAACGGGATCCCGTGGTTCTGCGCGGTCTCCAGGAACTTGTCGCCGTCTTTAAACACCTGGATCTTCTCTCGCGTCTCCGGGTCGATGAGCCCCGAGATCATCTTCCACGCTCCGTGGAACAGGAACGGCGCGTTGATCAGGTAGAGGCGGTGCAGCGTCTCCGGGTAGTAAAGCTGCCCAATGTCAAAGATTGGCTGTTTGTCCATGCAAACAGAGGTAGGAAATATGTCAGAGCTATCGCACTTGGTCGACGAGATGAAGCCAGATGTATGCCCAGAGACGCAGACGCATGCATACCTTTAGATAGTTGACGATCGTGCGCGAGATGTGCTTCATGCCGAGCCCTTTGAGGTCGACGATGCAGATGTGCTTGTACACACGGTGGCCGAGGCGCTTCGACACCGCGCCTTTCTCCCACTGGATGCGCTCCATGTACTGCACGCGGTGCGGCAGCAGTTGGTCGATGTGGCCAAAGTTCTTCTGGAACGCGTCGATCTGGATCTCCGCGATGCGGTCGACTGCGACCAAGTGTCCCTCGCTGTCTTCGCCGTAGAGCTGGCCCGGCCAGCAGTCAAAGTAGACCTTGCTGTGGTCCAGCTCGCGCGTCAAGATGCTGTCGGCGTGGTGCATTGCGCGCCACGCGAGGATGCGCTTCGCCTCGGTCATCGTGATCTGCATGCGGTTCTTCTTGTGTGCGCGGAACGCGCGCGCCATGCGCACCTTGAAGTCCTCGGTGCACGAGTCGCCGTACTCGGTCTGCAGCGCATCGTAGTACTGCTGGTCTTCCGCACTCAGTGGCTGGCCATCTTCGATCATAGTCATCTCGGTAAGGCTGGACAAGTGCGGTTGAGAGCTTTAGAGCTTGCGGGTTTGGGGGCGGATCGAGGAGTGCTTGAGCCGAAGCGACACGCCTGGAAGAAGAGCAGCTGGACGATTTCCGCCCAATTGGTTCGCTCTTATGCAAACCCCAGGCTCTGCTTCTTCTCACTCGCTGCCTGTATGCGCTAACGAGGCTGCTGGCAGGTGATACGCAAGCGCTCGTGTTGATTGTTTCGGCGTTCTGATCCGATCTTCTGTTGCTTCTGAGCGTGATGATGGCGCGTATGCCTCCAAAATCGATGACGCTTCGCACGCAGCATTTATTTTGGATGTGGTGCTGTGAGCAGTCGCAAACCCATATTCCACCAATCCGAGAGCTCAGATGGACACTCCAACCAATGAGACTGCTGATATGAACAACGAGGATTGTTCAACAGCTAAAAATAGGAGGACACTTTTGTTTTCTACGGTACAACCTGAGCATATTCGCAGTCAGTGCGGAAGCAATTTATAGACTCTTTTTTTCCTGGTGTAAAGATAAGATGTGCGGATCGTGGATGGACACACACACGCATCCCTTGCTTCTGTGTGCAGAGATCGAATGAGGCTCTCTCTCTCTCTGTCTCGTCCGCTTGCTCGACTCGTGCTCATGGATTCTTTTCTCTCTCTCCTCGGTCGAAGAGGCAAGCAGCTTTCCTTCCTCGATGGACAGCTGGCTGCTGCATGGACATTCAGGCAACACGAACGCATTCACCACAGAGCTTCTTTTCATTGTTTGTGCCTGTATTACGCTGCTGCTCTTATCTGTTCCCTGGCTGCCATCATCACCATCGTCGTCACCATCGCCATCCCCACCAGGTCTCTCTCTCTCTCTCTCTTTGCGTCTGTAGCTGGCTGCTGGGTGAAGAGGTCTATTGCAGAGCCACCTGATCTGCTTTGACGGTCTGCCTGCACTCTGTCGTCTACAAGCGCGTGACTTCCCAGTCCTGCACCGTGCGCTCGAGCACGTCTTCTGGCGCAGTGTCGAACACGCCGGTCTCTGTTCGTCGCGGGTTGTGGCGCTCCTTGAGGATCTCTGGCTTTGGGATGATCGTGCCGGTCTTCTTGGACACGCGCACCTTCTCGCCATCGTCCGTGAAGCGGATCGCGATACGCGTTGGCTTGCTGCAAAGACAAACACCGTGTCGTATTAGAAACGTGTTCCAAGTCATCAGACTCACGCGATGATAAAATTGAGACGCACCCAATCGATGGATCCACCAGGTTGACGTTGCTGTAGTGGATTGGTCCAGGCGACAAGTACGAGCGACCAGCCGCGACTGGGGTCGACTTGACGTAGCGCGAGTGCTGCACGAAAAGGAAAACGCACACAGATTAAGTCACTTGCTCAGGACAAAAGCGATGCGAGCCACAACAACAGCACGACACGCACCATGTTGATGTTCTCGACGATGACCTTGTTCTGGTCGCGGATGACGCTCACAACCGCGCCTTGCTTGCCCTTGTGTGGACCATTGACCACCTCCACCTGATAACATACACCGCGCACACGTACATGCAAACGGGCACGTGAGCATCTCTGTCCAAGCTACCATGCGCTTGATCACTCTCTGAGCAACCGCAGCACACAACAGAGTAACCACAAGATGGCAAGCACGTACGAGGTCTCCGCGGAGCACGTGCCAGTTGCCGATGAGGTCGATGGCCTTGGATTTTCGGCGCGGACCACGACGGAACGCGAGAGGGATGCGAGTCGCCATTTTCCTTCGCTTTGCTGCGCAGTACGAATTCGCTTCACAGTTTTGGAGCTGCTCGCTTTGCAGAAGAAGGCTTGACTGGTCAGTCTTCGCCTTCCAATTCATGCCTCAAAAAACCTCGGTGACCAACACCAATCCAGCAGCGCGATAAAACCTTCCAATTGCAAAATGACGTATACTCAGCTAACGAGTCGCATACTATACATACCGATTTGAAGACACATTTGTGCTCCAGTCTACTGTACTCTCCCGATTAGCAGACTGTGATGTCTCACAGGTTATTGTTCGTATTCGGTTGAACCCGAAAATGGGTTGATGGGTTTTGGGTCGCTCTGAGAGACTGCGAGAGCCACTAGAAAAGTCTGCGAGTGTGCGAACGAAGAGAAGGGGGTGGAAACGAGAAGCTCAGCAGGACCAGCAATCGCAACGAACGACCACCACCATCGCCATCTCCAGCAAACAAGAGCAGGGAGCGAACAGGAAGCAGCAGGAAGCAGCAGCAATCATGTCGGACGTCGAAGTCGCGTCGGTGCCAAAGGCGCCAAAGTCCAAGAAGACCACGTCGGCGGTCGACGGCGAGGTGTCCCCGCCAGGAGCCCCAGAAGATGTCGCCGCCATGTTCGACTTGAGCAAGAAGAAGAAGAAGAAGAAAGTCAAGAAAGAGGTGCGTTTGTGTGTGTGTGTGTGTGCATTGATGTGTGTGGGTTGACAATGGCTGCTATCCGTGTGTGTGGATATGTGGACGGATGATCGGATGGCTAAGCCAGTGTATCTATGGATGCTATCTTTTTCTCGCCCCCTCTGTAGAAGAAGGAAGGTGATGCCGACGAAGCCGCGGAGACTGGCGCGAGCGCCGAAGTGAGCGGCTCGTCGTCGGTGCTGGTGCAGGACCCAGCGACGTACTCGTACAGGGACGAGCTCTTGGCGCGCATCATGTCGAAGCTGCACGAGAACAACCCGGAGCTGACGGACCGCAAGCGTCACACGATGAAGCCGCCACAGCTCATGCGTGTGGGCACGAAGAAGACGCTGTGGGTGAACTTCCAGGAGATCTGCCAGATGATGCACCGTAGCCCAGAGCACGTGCTCCAGTTCACGCTTTCGGAGCTTGGTACCGAAGGCTCGATCGACGGCAACCAGCGTCTCGTGATCCGCGGTCGCTACGTGCCAAAGTACATTGAGAGTCTGCTGCGCAAGTACATCACGGAGTACGTGTCGTGCCAGATGTGTCGCTCGCCGAACACGACGCTCACGCGCGACAGCGTCAGTCGCTTATATTTCGTGCACTGCCAAGACTGCGGATCCTCGCGCTCCGTGGCTGCGATCCGCTCGGGTTTCCACGCCGCGACCCGAGCCGACAGAAGAGCCGCCCGTAAGTAAGCAGAGAAGACTAGGATTTCGTAGACAAGGAAGAGTGTGCCGCCGACCGGGCTCGCATTTTGTTGTCGCCGCCCACTCTCTATTTGCTGTGGCTGCGCTGCTTTGGTAAGAGGTATCGCAGTGCTGGAAACAAAGGTGGTGGTGATATCATAGCGAGAAGGACGCAAGACGACGATGGATGGTGTAAGAAGGACTGAGAGAGAGAGAGAGAGAGAGAAACAGACAGGATGGTAATGGTTTGCTTATCAGCGTTGTGTTTCTCTTTCTCTTTCTTCAAAACTGGTTTTGCTCCGGGTTGTCTGTGTGCTGTTGGTTATGAATTCTAGTTACTGTGCATATATTTGATCACCAAAGCATTTATCGAGCGAGCATGGATGGCTGGCTCGGCAATGTCCACATCTCTCTCTCTCTTTCTTTGTCTATCTACGACAGATCGTGATGTGGCGCTCGAGCCCTTCGCCGACGCTCACGTGCTTGAGACCGAGGCGCTCGGCGCAGTCGTGCGCGAGCAAGCGCTCAAAGCCGTTCAGGTTCGCGTCCAGGTGCAACGTCTCGGTCTCGCCGGACTCAGCGTACGCCTCGATCTTCTTGACGAGCGAGTGGGAGCTGCCCGTCGAGATCCCCGGGTTCACACTCCCGCGGTTCGGGTTCGCCTTTGGAGCACGAGCTGGAGCACGAGCAACCGGGGCGACTGGAGCTTTCACAACCGGCTTGGTCACTTCTTCCTCCTCCTCATCAGATGAAGAGGCTTCCTCCTCACTGGAGGAGGAACTCTCCGCTGGCTTTGAGGCTGCGACTGGCGCGCTTCGCTGTGTTGGCTCGACGTCTTCATCAGAGGACGACTCGGACTCGGACGACACTTCGTGAGGGTTCGTTGCCGTCGCAGCGACAGACTGGGCTGGGGATTTACGCACAGGAGCAGCGAGCACAACTGGCCGTTCATCGTCATCATCACTGGATTCAGAGCTGATGTCTCCATTCTGAGCATGTGGGGCTGGCGGCGCTTGAGCAGCTGGTGCCACCTTCTGCTGCTGCTTTGGAACAGCATTCGTGGCGGACTGTGGTGGGAACGCATTCACGATGATCGGCGGCTCGTCGTCATCGTCCGAGTCCATCGTCTCGTCTTCATCCTCCTCTTGCTCTTCAGCCTCGGACTCGGAGGATTCCGACTCGGACGCGCTCGTGAGGTCGTACTTTGGGACGCTCTCAATGTACTCGATCTCTGGAACCGCAGGCGCAGCAACAGGCGCCGCGACCGAGCTCGCAACGGCTTGGCTTTTGCTCACCTTCTGCTTCTTCAAAGCAGGTTCCTTCTGCACGACAGCAGCAGCAGGCGTGGTGACCACCACCACTGGAGGAGTAGACTTCGTCGTAGCCGTCGGATCGACAATCGCATTGCGCGTGTGGCTTCGCAGACTCTTGAATTTGTGCACCGACGCGTCGCAATCGGCGCAGAGCACGACGTCGCACTGTTCGCACTTGACGCTCGACTCGGTCTCTTCGCATTCGGCGCACGCTGGGTTCTTGATCTCGATTTTTGGCGCGAGCTTGGTGCGCTCGTGGGACTTCATCACCTTGGACTTGTGCACGAGCGTGTTGCAGGACTCGCAGTAGAGCGAGTCGTCGCACTTGGCGCACTGCCACACCGCGATGTCCGGCGTCTCGCACTCGATGCACGTGCGGCTCGAGTCCTCCTCTTGCTGCTGGGTACTGGCTGGGGCTGCAACAGCAGGGGCTGGAGTCTTGGTCGCGACTGGCGCAGTCGTGCCTTTGGCCATTTTCTCTTTTCTCTCCTTCTTGCCTGCTGCTGCTGGGGTTGGCAGGTCGTGGCTGTACGCGCACTGCTCGCCTCGTTTGCAGAGTCCACTCGCAAAGAACTGGCATGGACGCTTCGCTGGCACTGGCGTAGCAGCAGCAACTGGAGCAACTGGAGCCGCAGGACTTTGCTGTGGAATGGCACTAGCGGACGCTTGCGGTGCTTGTGGAGCAGCGTTGCTGACGCCACGGATATGCGCAAATCTGCACGAGGCACCGAGCGAGCAGTGGCCGCGCGCAAAGTGGCGGCAGACCAGACTTCCTGGAAGGCCATGAAGCTCCGCTGGGATCACTGCATTGGCATTTGCAGAGGCTTCTGGCGCTAGCGTTGGCGCTGGAGCTGCTTTTTGTTTCACTTGTGGAATGCGAGCTGGCTGACTGGGAGCACCTTCTTCGTTATCCACGAGGTGCATGTACTTGCAGGCAGCCCCCTTTCTGCAGATGCCCGCGACGAAGCCGCGGCACGTTTGCTTGGCGTTTCTAAACTTCGGCACCATCGCGACCGAGATCGGCTTGCCTTCCAGCACCGCGCCGTTCGTCGCTGGGATGGCTTTGTACGCGTTCGACTTGCGCTCAAACACCACATGGCTGCAGCAGTATACACATGCACACACAACATCATTAGCATCCGTGCCAGCGGAAAGCCACATATTTGCGCACACGCAAGAGCTGCAGCAGCAATGCACTTACGCTCCGCCGTAGCCGTCCACTTTGACGCGCAGGATGGGACCGTAGGTGCGGAACATGTTGAGCACGAGGCTGTCGTTCACGCTGCGCGCGAGGCCAGACACCTGCAGGGTCGCGCTGTTGCTCTCGTCCGCCATCGTCCGCTGCTTGCTAACTTGTGTGTGAGAGGCTGGCGGCGTGTGCACAGATAGTTCGAGAGCGCCGCGCTTTCTTCCAACGCAACTGAGCAAGCCAATAAGGATGCTGATGGTGCTGTGTCTTTTGTGAATGGGCTGTTTTGGTTGGCTCATAGAGGAGAGAGTCTGAGCTGTATGAAATTCGAAGAGGTCCAAAGCAAGTGCACTTTTACCCGTTTACAAGTCCTATGGAGTTAACGAGGTTATTGGACACTTGCACACACTCGCAAAGAGGATTGCTCAAAAATGGTCGAGATGGCGCACACGAGCGAGCGCAAGCGGAGGCTGTCGGAAGGCGGCGCTGCTGCTGTCGGTGCTGAGCAGCAGAGCTCAAGACGCGTGAATGGCGTTAGCAGCGGCACGGGCGTCACGACTGCGAACGGCTACGAGCAGCATGCAAGCGGTCGTCACCGCGATGAAGAAGAGCAAAAAAGAGGAGAAGAAGGGGACGGCGTCTGTGGCGTCAATGGTGTTCATGTAGAAGACGAAGAAGAGAAGACGCAGCATGAGGATGTGGGCGTAGACACAAATGGCGGTAACGGAAGTGGCGGTAACGGAAGTGGCGGTGAAGAAGCAGATGAAGGTGATCAACGAGACGATGATGACGATGACGAAGAGGAGGAAGAGGAGGACGTGCTGGTGGTGCTGGAGCTGACGGATTTCAAGAACCACCCGATCTTCGACGACTACCGCAGCATTCGCATCGAGGTGCGTGCCCTGCAGCACCCATGATTGAATATGCTGAATGGCAAAGTTAACCACGAGCTCTTCGTTATTGCTTGGCTGTTGATGGTGGCGATTGTGATGCGGATGGCAATAATTAGGGCATTGACACGGCGTCCCCCATGCTGCAGATCGGCGAGTACACGCTCTACGGACAACTGGAAGAGACCGTCGGCACGAATTTCTTCTACGACACGACCAACAAAACGCCGGAGGGCAAGTACCAGTACGTGGGACAGACGACCAAGAAGATCAAGTTCACCATCGCGCCGCCAGAGCCATAGGGACACAATCAAGTTATAATACAGATGCTCAATGAGAATGGCATAACGCACGCAGCTCTTCACTGGGCACAGGGTCGCTCTCATTCGGTGAACATTTTCTTTATACGCTTTTTTTATTCAGTGAAGCAAGCAGCACGGCATACGCTCCCACGGCTGGCCCGAGTGTGTTGGTCGCCAACCAGTGCGCTTGTCTTGTCTCGACTTGGCTTTACTTTAACGGTAGAGCTGCTCGACCGCGAGGTTGTGCGCGATCTCGAACTCCCACTTGTCGCCGTTCGCAAGCAGCTTGGCCTTGTCGTAGAGCAGCTCTTCGTGGGTCTCGGTCGCGAACTCAAAGTTCGGACCTTCGACGATCGCGTCCACGGGACACGCTTCCTGGCAGAAGCCGCAGTAGATGCACTTGGTCATGTCGATGTCGTAGCGAGTGGTACGACGACTGCCATCCGCACGCGGTTCCTGTCAAACAGTGGAAAGCGATACAAGAACATGTGCGAGGAGTTAGAACGATGGATCACCGCAAAGTGAGGGTAAATGAATGGAACACCAGGGACGTTTGTTTAACGCACGGCTTCAATAGTAATAGCTTGGGCTGGGCAAATCGCTTCGCAGAGCTTGCACGCAATGCATCTACATACAACACCACACACAAGAACAACAGGGCTCACCATTAGCATTCGCATCCTCTAAGCGAGGCGAGACGCATGCATAATCAACGCACTGGACGTAATGGTGTGAAATAACATCAGTTCCTACCGTTCTTCGCCGCTCGGGTAGCGACGGAGCGCGTGCTCGCCACGGAAGCGCGGACTCAACGGACCCTTCTCGAAAGGGTAGTTGATGGTCACCTTGCGCTCCAAGTGCACTTCGAGCGCGAGCCACGTCGCGCGGAAGATCTCGCCGAGGAAGAAGAGGTTCGCCGCCTTCTCGACGACGTCGTTCCACTTGGGCTTCTCGATCGCGTCGCTGCTGTCGTCGTTGCGCACAGGGGACGCAGTCGCGAACGAGCGCGACACGAGCGCGGTGGACGCCGACGGCGCCACAGTCTTCTTGGCCGCCGCGAGGAGCGATCGGTGCAGCAGCAGAGCGCTCATGGTTCGTTCAGTCGTTCGTGCGTGCGGAGCTTCTCGTCGAGTCTGATCACACTCGAATAGCGCAACTCCACACAAACAACAGAGCAAATGGAGGGCAGAGGGGAGGTGAAAGTCAGGGAACTGCCAGAATGAGGGACGGGCCGGGTCCAGAGTCACGGGTCGGGTCATTTGCTGCATCGGGTGGGCGACGTGGACACGTAGTGTCGGTTTGTCCAATTGATCAAATTGGGCGAAAACGAAGCAGATTTGAAGTGTGCAAGATCGAGAGATTGAGGTGTCTCATTTTTGATTCGACAGGAATCGTCAAAAGAGGTTGAACTGACCATCATTCGCAGAGAGGCAACACAACAATGGAGCAAGTGCCACCAGATTTGGCACTGCTGCGGTTCATCTAGAGGCGTTTTCATGCTGTGCTGCAGTACGAAGTGAAAGATGGCCAGGCTCCTCGGATGTGTCTTTTGCACTGTGTTTCTCAGCACACAGAAGCGCTTCATTCACGAGATTCGCCTCGTCTCGTCCCCAAGT
This sequence comes from Globisporangium recalcitrans, assembly GCA_023333815.1. NCBI lineage: Eukaryota > Oomycota > Peronosporomycetes > Pythiales > Pythiaceae > Globisporangium > Globisporangium recalcitrans. Next base: position 2,225 of record JAASFO010000833.1, on the reverse strand, counting down.
GGCATGTCGAACCACCGTTGCCAGTCTTTGCAATCAGTCGCATATCGCTTGAACGCCAGCTTTGGTCCTCGCCAGTCTTTGAACGTCTTGGTGTTGCTGTCTACCACGCACAGCGCCTGCGAGCCAGCCATGTAGGTTTGCCCGAGTATCAAAGATCTCTGTTCGCCAGCGCTTCGATCTGTTCCCACTTGCTGCTGCCATCGTCACTGAAGGACGAGAGCACGCGGCGGGATTCCGCGCAGAGAACCAATGCGCTGCTGCATCGAAGCAGCGTCGCGCTCTGGAGTAGCACTGTCAATGTCGTCCTGCGGCGCTGATGTGGTCTTTGGAGTTTGTCCTGGCTGGAAAGCAATTGACAATGAGTGAGCAGCGAAACGAGTTCGCGACCGAGCTTCGTTGAGAAAGGAGCTGCAGGCGCCACACATGCTCTTTGAGATGGAGATCGAGCTGCTCTTGGTGGTTCACGATTCCCCATCGCTCCGATGAAGTCCGCTCTCTCTCTCGCACACACACGAGAATTGAGGAAGGCACGATGAAACGGTTGGACTTGGTCAAAATCGGTTGAAGGCAGAGCTCACAACACTTCACACCATCATCAGATCCAGCCTATCAGCGACATCCAACGCATCAGAGTGGCAAAAGGGTTCATCAGGCACCAGCAGGGCTGGCTCCATTACTGTGGTACAATCACGAGCAACAGCATCGACTGCTCATCACCGGCACCAGTCCAAGAATTGGCCAGACCGAAGCGTCTCCGAAAGCGAGCTCTGGAGAGCAGTCGGAGCGTGAGTGCGGGTCAATGCAGCGAAACCCCGCCGTAGGTGTTCTAATTGTCCTGGAGTCTACCAGTGTTCGACAGCAAGTTTGCCCACACGCCACGCAGCACAGCATGTTTGCCCACGATGCTGTTCATCTTTGTGATTGCCAAACGGTCTCTGATAACACTTGCACTCTTTATCCTCGCTTGAGTGCCATTGTTTGTTCTCACCAGGTATGTCACTGCTTTGAGGACATTGTCCCTTCTTCAACTCGTTTCAGAAAAGCCTGTTCCATTCGTTCACATCCAAAAGTGTCCTCTGCGCTCTCATTGGATAAAACCCAGTCCACCCATCCAATCAGCGATGCGAATCCTGCCATCTGTTTGTTGACATTGTTGCAGAGTTATGATGGCTCAAATGTGGAACACACACATCACAGATTGCTCAGTCATGATGATGATGATGAGGGAGGGAGGAGGAGGAGGAGGGGAGAAGCTCGCAGTGCTCTCTGCTCATTCTTCAATCTGAGCGCCAAGCTCGCGAGCGACCAGGAAGACCCCAGAAGATCCCAGAAGAGAAAGATGGCGGGCGTGAACGACACTCCGATCGCGTACCCGGCGGTGAAGCGCAGCGACTTTGCCGAAGAGCTCCATGGCGTGCGCGTCGCGGACCCGTACCGCTGGCTCGAAGACCCGGACAGCGCCGAGACCAAGGCGTTCGTGGACGCGCAGAACGCGGTCACGCAGCAAGTGTTTGATCAAGTGCCGTTCGTCGAAGAGACCAAGGCGCGCTTGACCGAGCTCTTCAACTACGAGAAGTACACGGCGCCAGTCAAGTACGGCGGCAAGTACGTGTTTGCGAAGAACGACGGCTTGCAGAACCAGTACGTGTACTACATCCAAGACACGCTGGAGAGCGAGCCGCGCGTGCTCTTGGACCCGAACCTCCTGTCGACCGACGGCACTGCCGCGCTCTCGAGCCGCGCGTTCTCGGAAAGCAAGCTTGGGGACGGCAAGCTGTACTTTGCGCACGGCATCTCGCGCGGTGGCTCGGACTGGCAGACGATCAAGGTGCTCGCTGTCCACGACGACAACAAGGTGCTCGAAGACACGGTCGAGTGGGTCAAGTTCAGTGCGATTGCCTGGACCCACGACGACAAGGGTTTCTTCTACTCGCGCTACCCGCCACCGGAGAACCTCGCCACGGCGGAGGATGACGAAGAAAACTCGAAGCGCGGGACGGAAACCGACTCCAACGTGAACCACCAGCTGTGGTACCACGCGCTCCACACCCCGCAGTCGCAGGACAAGCTCGTGTACGCGTACCCTGCGGACCCGTCGTACTCGATTACCGCCGAGGTGTCGGAAGACGGCAAGAAGCTGATCATCTCCTTGAACGACGGTTGCAAGAACGCGGACATGGTCCACCTGGCGGACTCGACCACCTTTGACGAGTTCCTAGCTTCGT
>JAASFO010000832.1:0-12523 GCA_023333815.1 Globisporangium recalcitrans | reverse complement strand
CCCGGGGTCCGGCATGAACCCGAACCAGGGTCGCGGCGCACCGGAGATCGACATCCTCGAAGGTGGAGGCACAGACATCTCGTCGTCCATGCAGGTGGGACCGGGTATGCCTCAAGAGTACCGCATCATGGCTCCGAAAGAAGACCCGAGTCCTTTGTGCGTGTACTTCAGTACGTGCACGACTCCAGGTGCAAACACGCCGGATATCCCCACGAAGCTCTACGCTGCACGAGGACACAAGTCGTGGTACCAGGGCATGAAGTACGCAGCCAACAACTTCTGCGCTACGAGCGCCAAGCTCAAGCAGAGCTACACGACCATCAAGGCTGCGATTGACAAGGGGGTGACCGACAACGTCTGCTCGCTCACAAACTGTCCTGGCTCGAAAGACCCGAACGCCGATCTTGGGTTCATCGACAACTCGACCACGCAGCACTGGGGGATCAACACGAACGGGACGTGCTTCGCGATCATGAACGCCTACTCTGGCGCCTACCTCTGCAGTCCGGGCAACCCGAGTTCGAAGTGCGAGCAAACTGACGTGAAGGAGAGCGCGAGTGTCGCCAGATTTGAGTACCAGATGGACGCGCTGTCGACCAACTGGGACATCCACGTCGCCGCGTACACGGGGTACCTGGTCTACCAGCTCGAGTGGGTCATGGGCGACACCGGATACGTGCGGTGGATGCTAGATGCCCAGCCGATCTTCGAGATCCCAGCGAGCACGATCACGAACCCTCCTCAGGATGCCGCGAAGAGCAACCCGGTCAAGATCATGATCGAGGAACCCATGTACATGATCTTCAACGTGGCGCTGTCCAGTACCTGGGGGACAACCCCGCCGAACGCTGGCAGCGAGTGCCGCGGCGATGGCAACGATCCCGTCGCAAATCGCATCTGCGACTCGTTCCCGATGTTCCTGAAGATCGACTACATCCGCGTGTACCAGGACGTGTCGACCAACTCGTCGATGCAGGTGGGCTGCGACCCAGCGTCCCACCCGACGAGCCAGTGGATCCAGGATAACATCGAGTCGTACCAGGATGCAGACAACATGGCGGTCGAGGTCTCCGGAAAGGCGTTCTGCACGACCGACGACGACTGCACGATCTCGACCAACAAGACCAGAGTCACCACGGGCTCGTGCGTCAACAGCCGATGCAAGTGCACGGGCTCATCCTGGACGGGTCCACGATGCACGACCACGCTGAGCACCGTGACGGGAGGCTCGGTCTCCTACGGTCCTCCGTGGTACGTCGCGCTGGGCACCTCGGCGCTGACGATCCTGGTTACGCTGGTGGCCGTGTTCTCGTCCACGCGAGCGGGTCGGAAGGACGAGTTCATGCGCAAGAACCAGCAGAGGATCGCTCCTCAGTCTGTAGCGTCAATGTCCGAGGTTGGGGTTGCTGGGAAAGCGCCGCCTGTCGGGAACGAGAACTACAGCACCAACTTTGTCTGAGAGAATCAGTCACGAGTAGGTATAGCGACCGTTTCTCTGTTGCAGCATAATATGAAGAGAAACGAGAACATTGGCTTAGACAAATACCTGTGAGGCTGCTGTAGAGTGAACCAGCCAGTCTGTGAACCTAGACAGCGTGCCGCTTCAAGCCACCACCCGCGCTCTCATCTCCAGACTCGTCGTCCTCATCACCATCACCATCATCACCATCATCGTTCTCTGAAATGTCCATGTCGTCCAGCTGCGTCACGTGCGCCATGAGCTGCTCGAGGCTCGTGTTCGCATCATCGATGCATTTCTGAATCTCCTCACTGCTCAGGTTCTCAAACGCCTGCTGGAGCCGCGTATGGACGTCGTCAATCGTCGACTCCGCCGTGTACTGTCGCCCAACTTGCCCTTTCACGATCGCAAACATGCTCTCGATCGCCTGGAGCTCCGCGTGGTGGTGGTGCAGCGGCGAGAAGACGACTTCGTGACCCTGCTCTGCTGCGAGCTCACACACGACGGGCTTCACGTTCTCCTCAATGTGGCGCTTGAGCTTCGCCCAGAGCATCGACCGCAGCTCGGAACTGTCGAATGGGATCCCAATCTCTGCACACGCCTGCTGCATCTGCTCCTTCGTCATCGACTTGTACGGAGTACCTTTGGGCAGTTCGCGATGGTGCTTGGAGCTCTCCATCACGATCATCGCGTTCTCGATGCCCCGCTCTCGTAAACCAGCGAAAAGCGCCTCAAGCCAGTTGAGGAACGAGTTGTGGTAGAACATGCCGCGGAAGTCCTTGGTCTGTTTCTTCCCGCCTTCGAAGATCACGAGCGTGTCCTGGATCAAGTGCGCGTTGTCAACCTCGGAGCGCTCATCCACAGGCACGTGGTGGTTCGCGTCCACGATCGCAGCGATGAAGCACAAGCGCTTGCCGTTGACGGACTCGGTCGCTGCGGGCGTCGCGGCTTGGGCTTCGAGGTCCTGCTCGTCGTTGGGGTCAAACACGCTGCTGTCGTCACGCGCGTATTTCGCAAACACGTAGCTCTCGCCCACGTACACGATGCGCTTGTTCCCGTCGTCCGTCTCTGCCGGTTTCCTCAGCAAACTCGTCATCTTCACCAGAAAGGCGTCTCGCTCGAGACTGTTCTCCTTGCGCAGCGTGTAGCTCAGCACGCCTTTCTTCGAGCCGCCCTTGTATCCGATGCGGTTCAGGAACCGGCTCACGGACCGCAACGTGGACGTCGTGGCTTTTGGCGACTCGCGGTTGACGTGGATGAAGCCCGCGGTCTCGAGGTGGTCCATCACGTCTCGCGCGATCACGCGCAGCTTGTCGGTCCTGCGCGCGAGTACGAACGCGTGCACGGATGACACGACCGCGCGCGTGTGCGGCACGAGCGTGCTCTTCTTGCTGTAGTTGCCTGCGGGGCGAGCAGCCCTGATCTCCAGTCCGTTGCAGTAGTCGGCCCAGACTTTCGCCACGAGGTCCTTCTTGCGGTGCAAGAGCTCCGCGATGCGCTGCGTGGCGTTCGCGCCTTCCAACTGCTTCTTCGTCTTCTTCTTGGCCATATCTGCAGACTTGGGACTGGACGAGCTGGACGAGCTCAGCTCTGCAGACCCAGCCACCGTTTTCTTGACAAGCTGCTGCGCGTGGTGCTCGTGGCGAAGCTTGGCCTGCAGCAGCAGGATGTCAAGCTTCTCCTCGGCCGAGACCACGGACGGCCGCTGCTTCTTGACGAACGCCACGATCTCCTGCAGCGCGTCGTCGTCCACGGAGGTCTGCGGGCGTTGCTTGCGCTTTGACGCGCTGCTGCCGCCAGCATCGACAGCAGGGGTGAGAGCGTCCGCTCCAGCAGCATCATCACCTCCTTCTTCTTTGGGGCTCTGCTTGGGTGGCGCGGCATTGCGCGAGCTGCGTCGGCGTCCGACAACAGCAGCGAGACTCGTTGGCGCCATTCTCTCTTGTCAAATCTGCTTTGTTGCACTCCTCACTTTGTTCACTACCACTTTTCAGTGTAATATTGCACTGAAATTCTCAGAAGCTGATTCGGTGACATGTTAACAAAGCTGCCGTCTGATTGGCTACTAATGTGAGTCCAATGAAGGCAAGTCAAAAAGTCAACAAGCGAAGAAGACAACAAATCAACAAGCCAACAAACCAACAAGCCGAACACACATGGACAAGCGACGCCAGTACCCACCCGCCACCAAGGTACAGCGCGCATGCGCAGCACAACTCAACGTCGCTCATGCTCACTTGTCCCTCTTGCTCGCCCTTCGTATTGCTGTATTCGCAGACCGACACGTCGCACGACGAGCAGCTCGCGCGGGAGCTGCAGGCGCAGTTCAACCGTCAGCAGGGCGGTGTCGGCGCTCCGGTGGTCGCGGTGCCCGCGATGCAGGTGCCCTACAGCTGCGGCGTGTGCGGCACGACCCACGCGGTGCGCAACGTCACGCACGGCGCCGTGTTCAAGTGCACGGTCTGCGGCTCGGAGAACCGCATCATGCTGCAGCAGCACCGACCGGTCGTCGTCGTGTAAGTGGCATCGCTTTGTAGAGACCGACTCGTATTGTGCTTGCTTTGTTGATGGCTCGCTCACATGTGCGCATGTTGCTGATGTTTGCTTGCTTGCTTGCGTGTTATTTGCAGCGACAGATCGTATCCAGTGCCGATCCCACTCTTCTGCAGCATTCTCTAAGAGAAAGAGACCAGAAGCACACACACACACCACTCATTATCCTATTTTGACTAGCAGACACACGCACAAACGGTAGCGCAACGGTGCTGTTGATCGCGCATGCCCGCATGCAATCGCCCCAACTGCCTCTTGTAACAACCGGCTTTGACTGTGACACTGTGGTCTCTTCATTAACTAAGCACACACACAATGTACCGATTGCCCATTGCCAATTGAAACAATCACGACCTTCCCCCCCCAAGGCACAGTCCTCCCTGTTGTGGTCACTCCGCTTGCCCCCTTGGTTTAATAGCTCTTTCGCCATTTCAGCAGCACTGCCGCCGCGAGGATCGCGCCGTAGATGAGTGCCACGAGCTTGCCGTTAAAGCCGTCGAGCAGCGAGATCGGGTTCGCCTCGATCTTGATGTGGTGGTCGCCGCCAGCGTGCGCGTCGCAGGTGCTTCTGCACGCGCCGCAGGGACACTGCTTGGGCTCTTTCTCGCTCGCGATCGACGGCAATAGCTGCGCTTGCTTGGGCAACAGGCGCTCGACGCCCACGACCTCCGAGTAGTTGTCGCACTTGAGCACGTGGTGGTTGAATGAGACAGCACCATCACTGGCCGTCCCCACGGTCGCGTTCGGCGCTGGGCTCTGCGCAAAGCTCAGGTGCATGTACTCGCCGTGGCTCACGGCGCCGGTCTGCATCTGGTAGTTGAGGAACCCGAGCGACGACTTCATGCCTTCGCTCATGGACACGATCGCCGTGTTCTTGCACGAGTCAAACACGCTGCACGTGAACGTCTTGTCGAGCGTCACGTCCATCTCGAGCACCTTCACGTGGTCCTCGCCCGTCATCGCGTCGGGACGGTAGTTTGTGCTTGGGAACGGCAGGTGCATCTTCATGAACTCGGCCTGATGAGGGGAGCACACGATGCCGCACCACAGGTTGAGCAAGTTGGTCGCGCACGCGTCGCAGCCGCCACCGCTGTTCTTGCCAAACACGCTCGCGAGCAGCTTGAAGTTCTCGGCCATACCCTGGTTCTGCTGCCACGAGCAGCACGCCGCGTCCTTGTACTCCGGGCACTGGATCGCAAAGAGCTCGCAGTGTGCACCGGCGACCATGCCGTCCTCTTGGCACGCGCACTTGCGGTTTGCGCACTTGCCCTTGTTGCTGCAGTCCGCGTCGGTGGTGCACGCGCCTCCACCAGTCACTGCAGCGAGCGCGACGTACATGCAAGCAAGACGAGCAAACAGCACGTGATCAGGAAATGCTAGTGGAGACGAATCAAGGCGATACAGATTGCAGCAACTCACCATTGGTCCACTGCGGTCCCACCATCTGCAACAAAGACAACAACAACACACCGCAAGTACACACAATACGTCACTCTCTCGTCGCCTCGCCACAAAAGAGCGCGCGGTTGACACGCAGCAACATGCAAGCAGCTCAAAAGTGAGCTTGGAGTGGTTTGGTGGCTTACTGGCTGCGGGTCCACGGGTTCGCGGTGCGCCTCTGGGATGCAGGCGTCGTAGTCAGGGATGTTGCCGGGGTTCACGCAGGTCTGCGTCATCGCGCACTTGGCGTCGCTCCCGCTAAGCGCGACCAGCACCAGCAGCAGCAGAGACAGCAGCGCCGTCGTCATCACCATTGTCCCCATCGCCATCGCCTTCACTGCTCCGCTCTTCTTCTCCTTCTCCTTCTTTGATCAGCAGCTCATATTGAAGCAAGTCAGCTCGCGTCACCTTCAGAGAACCTTCTAGTCACATCGATTCAGCATGTCGCACAAACAGAGTCTGCCGTCTTGCAACCTCAGATGTGGTGTTGCACGAATGTGACCGCGCCAAAACACACTCGAGTTGCCAATCACCCGCGAAAAGCTACTTCGCTTGACACAAACAGGAACGAACGGAGCTGTGCGCATACCCAAAGATGCTGCGCACCACCACCTTCGGAGCGCTCCGCCGCCATTGCCTCAGTGCGGCGTCCCGCCAGGCGCACCAGCAGCAGGCGCTGGGTGCTACGGTCGCTGCTGCTCTGCCGCATCTCTTCCAGAGCGTGCGCACGAAGAAGACGTCCACGAAAGATGCAAGCGGAGGTAGTGCATGTGCGATAGCATCTGGAATGTTGGCGCTGCCTTGGTGGATGACTGATGGAATGGAACCTGCATTGGATCTTGTATGAGCAGATAAAGGCGCTGCGCTGGCGATGGCGATCCGTCAGATCGAGAGCAGCTTTGGGAAAGGCTCCGTGATGCAGCTTGGCTCGACGTAGGTTGAAGGCGCCATGAGTCGAGCTGCACGACTCAGTCCATCATCAAATACAAATAGCGGTGCACCTGCTGTACACTAACCGAGTGATGGTGTGTGCGTTTGTTTTCGTTGTCTGCAGCAAGATTGCAGAGAAGGTGGAAGTGATCTCGTCAGGTTCGCTGTCGCTGGACCTGGCGCTCGGAGTCGGCGGACTCCCAAAAGGGTGAGCAGGGCAAATCAAAACCCCAAGATGCTCAGCTTATCGCTATGGGGTTCTTGTATCATGCCATACTCACAGACGTGTGCGCCTTCACTTCCATCTTGCAGCCGCGTCGTGGAGATTTATGGACCAGAGAGCTCGGGCAAGACCACGCTGGCGCTGAGCTGCATCGCCGAGGCACAGAAGCAGGGAGGGGTGTGCGCGTTCATCGACGCCGAGCACGCGATCGACGCGCACTACGCCAAGGCGCTAGGTGTGAACATCGACGAGCTCTACATCTCGCAGCCGGACTCGGGCGAAGAAGCGCTGGAGATCGCCGACACGCTGATCCGTTCGGGAGCCGTGGAGCTCGTCGTCGTGGACAGTGTCGCAGCGCTGGTGCCTCGCGCGGAGCTCGAGGGCGAGATGGGGGACCAGCAAATGGCGCTCCAGGCGCGACTCATGAGCAAGGCGCTGCGCAAGCTCACCGGCTCGCTCTCCAAGTCGAACTGCATGATCATCTTCCTCAACCAGATTCGCCAGAAAGTGGGCGTCATCTTTGGCTCGCCCGAAGTGACCTCGGGCGGCACTGCGCTGCGCTACTATGCATCCGTGCGCCTCGACATCCGGCGGAAAGCGGCGATCAAAGAGGGCGACAAGATCGTCGGCAACGAGATCGTTGTCAAGGTCGCGAAGAACAAGATGGCGTCGCCGTTCAAGCTCGCGAACTTTGACATGATGTTCGGCAAGGGCATCGACCGGTCCTCCGAGCTGGCAAGTTTGTGTTGCTTATCAAGCTCGTGCAGCATGCTGACAATTTCTAACATTTGCTGAATGGTTGGAATAGCTCGACTTGGGCGTTCGTGAAGGTCTGCTGAAGCGTTCCGGCGCGTGGTACAACATCGTCGGACGAGAAGGTTTGTTTGCTGCTCATCACAGTAGTCAATTGCTGTCCGTGGAACGCCATGCCCAGTCTCACCCTCTTACTACCCGTGTGTGCGCTGCTGTCTCGTGATGCAGAGCCCATCGGCCAGGGCAAGGCAAAAGCCAAGGTGTTCCTTGAAGAGAACCCGGAGATCGCTGCGGAGATCGAAACAAAGCTCCGCCAGCGTCTGTTTGAGCCCGAGGATGAATCTGACGCTCTGGAAGATGCCGTCGCAGCTGAAGTCAGCTACGTGAGCGAGGATGAGCTGCTCACGGAAGTCACCGCTGTTCTCAGTCCAGAGGAAGGCGACGATGGTGTCGAGCGAGTACCTGTAGAAGAAGACAAGTAGCGGCCATTTTTGAATCCGTTTACTGTGCTCAAGCTTGGCTAACTAACCTTCGTTGTGGATGCGCAGCAAATTACAAACCACCCTGATCTCTTTCGCGTTGCTTGGTGCTGTTGTGTAGGCTCACTTCCTATGCCCAGCAAGGCTGTTTATGGGAGAGCACGTAGAGCAGATCGTTGCCAGACAGGATGTCTTTCGGGAGCGGGTTCACGTACACGTACCCGTAGGGCACGCTGCGCTCGCTCTCATGGATCTCGACGCGCGCTTTCACGTGGCGGAAGATCAGCATGTCGTCGGGACGACAGCGGTAGAGCCCGACCGTGAGGATCCCGTCGGACGAGAGCAGGTAGTGGAACACGTACTCGAACGTCTTTCCGACAAAGTCGAGCGGCACTTCAATCGCAAATAGCGAGCTGCGCTTTACACTGAGAGGGGACGCGATGGACGAGCTCGCTGGCGACGGGACGTTGCTCCCAGACGCAGTGATGCTACCACCACGATGCGGTGGACTCGACGGGACCAACAAGTAGTCCACCTGTGCGCGACAGTAACGACATCATCAACAACCAAGCAAGTGTCAGCCTGGGAGGACACCATTGTCTTGCAAAGGGGGACACATTCGAAACACATAACACGCACATCTTTCCAGGACGCAAAGATGAATTCGCGCAGGATGCTCTTGATCTGCGAGTTGAAGTACTGGTTGATGAGCAAGCTGTCGCAGAGCGACGTGCTGTACGTGAGCCCGGACGCAAACGCTGGCGACAAGAAGAAGTTGCGCGCGAACGACGCTGACGACGAGGACGCGAGTTGGTGCTGCCGCGCTTCGTTGAACGACAAGAACCAGTCGCTCGCGCGCAGGTTTTGCGAGATGAAATGCACATTTGCTCGGTTCACAAGCTCTGTGATGACGCGAGGTGCGCGCTTTGGACCGACCAAAGACGAAATGGTCTTGTGCAGCGCGATGCAGGACTGTACAAAGCAGCGAGCGTGAGTGATCCAAGCAAACCCTGTCAAGCAAAGCTAGGTAACCGATTGAAACACTCACCGCATCTGCGAGCAGCTCCGAGGATCCCGACTCCGAGATCTCGCCCTCGCCGCACATGATCACGATCTTGAATGCGTGCTCGACACCCGCGCGCTGCAATGTCGACAGGTAAAACGGATTCCCGACCACGAAGAACACTTGGCGGAAGTGCCGGAACGACTCGTAGACATCTAGTGACGGCAGCACAGTCGTGATCACGATGATCGGGCGATGGTTCTGAAGCGCCTTGACCCTCAGCGGGCCGACTAGGTACTCGAAATGGTTGGGGAACGTCGTCGGCGACAAGACGCACACGACAATTGGGGCGACCGCCATGTCCAGTATCACCGCGTTCTCGATCACCGCATCCTCTGCACTTGGCTTCTTGGGCTTTGAGGAGTCGACCATCGAGTCGTTGTCCAGTGGGATCTGCCAGTCGATGATCTTGGATCTGCGTCTCGCGTTGGGGGACATCTTCCCATTATTATTAGTGCCAGTCGCTCCTCCGCTGCCACTGTTGCTGGTCATATGGGTCTTGATCCTCAACAGCGACGACGTGCCGCTCTGTTGAGACACCCACGCTGGGGGCATCGCCTCACTCGGCTGCATCGTAGTCACGGCATCGGCTTCACGACGATCCTTGGCGATCACAAACACCGTCTCTTCGCCCATACAAGTGTACGAGTCGCCTGGGTTCAGCAGAATCTTCCCAGTGGACGCGCCAACGCTCGAGGAGATCGCAAAGAGGATCACGCCCGCGCAGTTCGAGTACACGAGCGACGCGACTTCGGAAAAGGTTTTCCCATAGACCACTTGCGACGACGGCAGCTCCACTGAATAGACTTCATGGCTCGCACCTCGTAGGTATCGCTCTTCCCACGAGTCGGTGTCGTCGCTTGCCGAGACCTGTCCGTTGAAGCTGGACGTCGACGTGAGGTTGTACATGAACGTTGAGAACCCCGGGCAGACGCAGTTCTGTCCAAGCAAAGAGTGCATCACTTCCGAGAAGTACATGACGTTCTTCACGTCCAGATCGTCCATGAGGTGGCGGTTGCTCGATAAGTGCATCTGCGCATGGATGCGCGCGCGTGGGGCGAGGCGCTTTGCCGCCATGACGCGCATGAGCGTGCGGTGGTCGCTCGCGAGGTGGTCTTCCTGGCCGCATCGGCGAGAGAGAATGAAGATCGCGTCCGCGTAGCAGCACGCTGCGCGCTGCGCATCGTCGACGTCGAGGATCGAGCCCTGGATGAAGCTCGTGCGCTTCTCAAAGAACGGATCCATGAGCAGCGCGACCATGGACGCCGACGGCTCGTCCTCGCTCATCACGACCACGTTGATGTCGACCATGTCGTGGTCGTCGTGGAACACTTCGCCAAAGAAATGGTCGATCCGCGACGGCGTGAGGTCCCCGCAGAGCACCACGTGCTTGGTGTTGCCCGAGGGCTTGAACGACGTGAGCTCGTACTGCGTGAACGCCTTGCCGAGGTCCAGCACGCGCGAGACCTGGTACGGCACAATCAGGATCAGCACGATCACGAGCACGCCGACGAAGACCTTGGCGAGCACGTTGTCGGCCGGCGGGGTCTGGATCGTCACAAACACGAGGATCGAGTTGAAGAACGAGTTGAAGAACGTCCAGTCGCCCGTCGCCGTTGCATTGTGCGCGGCGGTACCGTCCGACGTCTCGGCGATCTGAATGATGCCCGCGGCGCCGGCGATGATGAGCCCGATCTGGATGTAGCACAGGATCGCAAATTGGCGAACGGGCGACATGAGCCCGTGGCACCGACTCAGCACGGCGCGCAGCTCCACGTAGCACTTGACAAAGCGCACGGGGTACACGAAGCGCCAGTACGAGTCATCGTACCACAAGGTGTGACACGGAAGCAAGAATGACACGGGAAGCACGGGGAGAATGACCACGAGACTCACGAGACCCGAGAGCGAAAGCACAAAGTCGTAGCGGTGGTCCGAGAGGTAAATGCCGCGGAAGAGGTAGTCGACTGCGAAGAGGAACGCGCAGAGCAGCTCGGTCATCCAGAGCCACAGCGGCAGCTATCGAACATCATAGGCACAAAAACAAACAGGAGGATCAGAGCAAAGCGTACAGTGATCAATCCGCGCACACAACACGTCTGGATGTAGCGGCTCACCGTGTTGACGGGGAGGTACGTGTTAAGGATGTACGCGGCGACGTACACGACCGAGAGGAACGCGAGCAAGACGTCCACCCCGATGCCAAACGTGCTGTGGTCCAGGAACCTAATGGAATGAGTGGCAGCACTATAAACAGCATTAGACAGTCAATATAACCGCACAGTGGCAGCAATACCACATCTTACCGACTGATGCGATCGCGGTTGCGCACGCCCCAGCCGTCGCGCAGGAAGCGAATGCTCGTGGTCATACTGGCCGACTCGGGCTCTACGCACTCACATACACACAGAGGTCAGCATCGACAACGACACCAGCGGTATCATGTGGGCATCATTACCCACCGTATGGGTCGTCATCCGCTTGCTGGTTCCCATTGTGCATCATGTTGTGCTTCAAGCGCTTGACCTGTGTGCGTGCAGCCGCCAAAGAGAGCATCAAGACCCATCCATCCTGGTGTCCCAGAGCAACAAGAGCAAGCTGCACATACGAGCGAGATGCTGCCATAGTGGGACGTCTGGTTGCCGCCGCTGCTATCGTGGTCGCTGGGGTTGAGGCGCTGCTGCTCCATGCTGCTGCTGAATGGATGCGGAGATGCAGAAATGAGCTGCTTGTGCAACAACAGAATGGTCGCACCGTTTGGATCTTTTTAGGCTTTGTCCCGAAGTTAAATTTTGTCGAGATAGGGGACACGATCTGGACGAGCATTTTGTTTGAGCCAATCAGATGTTCGCATTGCACAGTTTTTTCTGCACTTGATGCCCTACCCCACAGCTCTTTGATTGGCGGTAAATGAGTTGCTACGCAATTGCATGTCATATTTTGGAATCAGAGCTTGAGTGGAATGTGCGACTCACTTTGGAATTCGCCATGACAGCAGACTGCGACACCAGATGCCAGCAGCGCTCGCGCGTGAAGTGGAGGCGACGAAAAGCTGGTAGCTGTAATTGCCCGTCTCGTGGGATGCAGCAAATCGAGAGCTGAAAAACGGAGACGATACGATGACGAGAAGAGCGACACCGCGCGCATGTGTGAGAAGATGTGCCTCGTGTGCATGGAGGACTCTGTGTGCAAGGAGCTCAGAAGCATCCAGAAAACGAGTCGCGAAGAAAGCAGACCAGCTTCATGACAGCGCTTGCAGTGCTGACAGAGGCGGACACGATTCATCCATGAAGCTTTTCGGACGGAACGAACAAGGCAAAAGCAGCGGGAGCAACAGCAGCAACAACACCACCAAACCCGCACGCTGTCATGGCGCTCACTCCAGCAGATTTCGCTCACTAGAACGCTCAAGAAGGCTGCGCGCAAGGTGCTCGCGTACTGGAGCCGCTGGTTCGGCCACGACGGCGTCTTTGGCGTCGACCAGAGCTACTTCCGGTCGCTCTTCCTCATTCGGGAGCTGAGCGAGATCGCGCTCCAGTCGTACCAGGCGTTCAAGATGAGCCGCCTCGTGCCGCGCGTGTGGCTCAACCAGCTCTACGTGGCGCTGATCGCAGGCAGCTGCT
>JAASFO010000831.1:0-12531 GCA_023333815.1 Globisporangium recalcitrans | reverse complement strand
GTCCGCCGCGTTCGGGCGGTCTCGCGGGTTGAGCGCCACGCAGGAGTTGCCGAGCTCCGCCATCTCGGGGATCGAGTCCTGGGTCGTGAACTTGACCTTCAGTTTGCCCAGAGAGACCATCTGGAGCACCGCGCTGTCGGGCACTCGACGCCCAGAACTCGACTCTTTCAGTTGGTCGTACGGCACCTTCTGAGTATCGAGTTCCGAGAGCACAACACCGAACGAGAAGATGTCAGCCTTGTCGTCGTAGCGCTCGCCCATCATCACCTCTGGCGCCATCCAGAGCATCGTGCCCACTCCTGCGGTCATGGTCGTCGTGTCACCGCGCTCTCTTGACACCCCAAAGTCCGTGAGTTTGGCGTTCAGCTGGCTGTCCAGCAGGATGTTCTTCGACTTGAGGTCGCGGTGCAGCACGATCGGTCGCAACGAGTGAAGGTACGTGAGTGCGTGGGCGATATGCAGCGCGATCTTGATCTTGTCGTTGTCAAAGCCGTGAGCGCGACCCATATTCTCAAACTGGGTCAGCACACCGCGCAAGTCTCCGCCTTCCATGTACTCGGTCACGACGCACAAATCAGTCAGCGAGTCCCAAGCCACGCCGATAAATGTCACGACCCGCTCGTGCTCCAGACTCGCCATGAGCTTCACTTCGTACAAGAAAGCGTTGATCTGCCTGATGTCTTTGCGGGTCTCTGGTAGCAGCATCTTGATCGCGACGGTCTGGCGGTTGTAGATCCCCTGGTAGACCTCCCCGTACCCGCCTCGCGAGATGAGAGTTGTCACAACCACCTTGTCCTTTGGGATGCGAGCTGCGATGATAACCTCGTCTTCCCACAGGTTGGCGAGTGGGATCTCGACTGAACTTGGTTTGCCTCGAGAGTCTGCTGTGGTGGCAGTGATGAACGAGAACTGGTAGGGGGCGGTCGAGGTCTGACCGGTGGTAGGAGCCTGAAGCACCGAGATGTCGTACATCGCAGTGTCGAAGCCCTTGTCGGATACACTCTCACTTTGGTTGCGACGCCAGCGAATGATGAAGAAGCCCACTGCGACGATGACAGCGAGCGCGCCAACGACGATCCCGGCGATCACTCCGATGCTGAGAGAAGAAGAGTCTACAGATTACCGCATCAAGCGAATACAGTACACCACGCGTTAGAACATCAAACGTAGCTGTTCAGGCACGTTGACGAGCTCACAGCTCCAGTACCTTCATTTGTCGGCGCGGTCTGGGTCGCACTGGAACTGTTGTTCGAAGCCCTCGAGCTTGAGACTGAGTCTGACCCTGACCCTGACCCTGCAGCTGCTGTCGCCTTGGGTTTCTTGGACTTTGGCGCTCTTGTCGTCGCTGCTGAGCCGCTCGGTGCGTCCGAGCCATCGTCGTCCTCTGAGCCTGAGCTGCTGGTACTGCCGCTGCTATCGCACGCGCTGAACATCTTGCTGAACGCCGCCTGGAGCTTGATCTCCTCGCCCAGGGTCGTGATGACGTTGCATTTTGGCAGCGTCCCAGACTTCTTGAGTGCCAGGAGCTCGGGACACTTGGTGCAGAAGATCACCTTGGTTTTCTTCTTCATCGGCACTTGCATCGCGACACCGCTCGCGTTGCCGCATGTGTACATCTGCGTGAGGATCGCGTTGTACTCGGTCGCGAACTTGGTGTCCGTGCAGTCGGCCTTGACCTTGGCGACTACGCACGGCAGCGCGTGCAGCACCAGCACGAGCGACAGCATCCACACGGCAGCAGCGCGCAGCGACAGCTTCTTCGTCATCGTTGTGGGCAGTCGAGTTGGAGCGAGGAGCTATTCGAGCTGGCAATAAAAAAGTATGAAGAAGAAGAAAAACAGCGACGAAGAACAACAACAAACGATGGACTGTGAATGTCTGGTGATACAGTACAGCAATGGGAGATACAAATCGCCAGATTTCCTGATGCTTGTCAAAGCTTGACATGCGGCGCTTTTATGCAACTGCCTCTACAAAATGGGATGAAACCCATGCAGAATGCGTGGATGAAGCAGTTGGGATATTGGGTCTGCTATTCGTGCTCCTGTTTATGTAGGGTACTAGTCCGATCCACACTGATGTTCGCGACTGAGTGTAGTTTGGAACAGAGCCAGAAACTGATCTTCAAGGGTTTGGAATAAATCAGAGTTTGGTTGGATTTCATCCTAAAATTTAGGAAACCCCAACCTCATATGCTAACTTTGTGAACCAGTGTCCGCGAATCAATCCGTGCAACCTTTGGTGTAGTTTCTGGTTGCGTCAACTCGCATCGCGTCGCTCGCTCATCCGCATCAGCGAGCTCTCGAAGATCTCCGAGATGTCTCGCGAAGAGCTTTGCTGCTCCTGGTTCTTCCCGAGGCGGTTGTCCAAGTCAGAGAGTCCAGCTTTCTCGCTCTTGACTCCTCGCTGGGAAACGGAAGAACTGGTTGTCGCGTGGATGGAGCGAGTTCGTGCTGGAGATCAGCATGGTCATCGCTGGACACGGTGGTGATGGCGTGTGTGGTTGTCTGTCTCATGGCGCTCGTCCCTCTTTCTTACACTTAGCCTCGAGCTCTGATAATCTTATCCTAAACTCTTGCGTCGGTGACCTCGACATCGTGTGAGCTCTTTGCGGAGGTCGACAGGCTGCACCAGCACGCTCGTTCTGAGCAGAGGAAGAAGGATCGGAGCAGCCCTCCCAGCTCCGGCCAACTCAACAAGTCGCATTCTGAGGCATCTCGGAAGACTGATCCGGTGTCGATGGGTCTTCGGTTCCCCCCACCAGAGTCGTACTAACAGCTGCCGTGCGCGAGAGGAATGGACGCCTACAAGCTCAATGCGAATTCTCATCGCGAAAACATGAATCCGAGTCAGAGATCAACACAGAGGCTTTATATTGTAAACTTGGTTGCTAGGCGCATCCACATGCCTCCTATTATGATGTCCTATCGGTCCACTGCCAAGCACAAAACATCCACAATGAACCACACACCCACTCACTCCCCACCGCCAACCAACCTCGTCGCGAGTTGGTCAAACCTCCAAACGTCGTCACTGAGCATCAGGATTGGGCTCTTATTACTAGTATTGCTGGATGGTTCTCGATTTGAGATCGCGTCAAAGCACAATCAACGACCGCGATGCAGCTCCCTCAGCGCGCTTGTGGTCTCTACCACCATCGAGTGAGTGCACGAGGGCAATCGGCGGGTTCAGCAGTTGCTAGACTCGCAGATAGATGATCATCGTAGTGGCGGTGGCGAGTGGAGAAACGTCGGGACAGAGCAGCAGTGAAGGCGTTCAACGGGCAACCATCTTCACTTATGGCATCTGTTCGCAATGAACAATCAAGATCAGGTGAGCGAGAGCAATGTTCAGGTGATGGCGCTGCAAGTCAAACAGGCACTGACCAGCACAGCGGTGACGAAGCCCGCGACGGCGCTGAAGAGCAGCCCAGTGCTAACAGTCGAGCCTACACGCAGTCATCGCAGAGACACACAACAGCAACAACACCGGTTAGTTTCGAGAACACAGTAGTGTTGATCAAAGTCGCAGAAGTCGGCAAGCAGTCTTGGGTTCACATACCGGACGAAGCGTTGATTTGAGAAGAAATGTCTCTTTGCGCACCCGATCCGCTGGAGACAGCAGCCGCTTCGTTCAGACCTCCCGCGGTAGAAGACTCCAAAGGAGAAGAGCTGGTCAATGAGTCTACGCTGCCAGCGTCGTCTCCGTCGCTCGACATGGAACCAGCAGATCCGATGGCTCCAGCACCGGACTTGGCAGTCTTGGGTGTCTTCGAAGGCTTGTTCGTCTTTGGCGCCTTGGAGGTCTTCGTGGTACCAGCAGTGCTATCGGCATCGTCGTCGTCGCCGCGCGAGTCGTCGGAACCGTTCTTCTTGGTCTTGCTGGGCTTCGGCGTCTTGCTGGGCTTCGGCGTCTTTGGCGCCTTGGTCGTCGCAGGGGTCTCCGTGGTCGAGGTCGCCGCGTCCCCACCTGGCGCTCCTGGGACCACAGTCGAAGCTGCGGGTGACGTGTCGTCCGAGCCCGTGGCTGACGAGGAGGAGTCGGCGCCGCCGAGGCAGGGCTTGAACAGCCGGTTGAGCGCCTGCTGGATGCTGATCGCCTCGCCCTCCGAGGTGGTCACCGTGCACTTTGGCAGAGATTTCGCCTGCGCCATGCCCAGCAGCTCGGTGCACTGCGCACAGAGGAGCTGCTTCTTCTTGGCGCCGAGCGGCAACTGCATCGTGACGCCCGTCGACGCCTCGCAGGTGCTGATCTTGCCCTGGATCTCGCCGAACTGCACCGAGAACGAGGCGTCGGTGCACGGCAACTTGGCAGCCGCGGCGTCCGCTGACCAGGAGGTCGACAGCATCGAGAGCGCGGCGATTGCAGTCACGAAGCGCATACTGGACACCATGGATACTGCTTGGGAGAGCTGGTGGACGGATGTGCGTGGCTCGAGCGAATTGGGAACTGGGTGACGGAGTGCGTGTGGCGTTCGAAGAGCTGTCACCGTTTTGCGTTTGGTGCAGATAACCCTCTTTATCTATGCACTATTTGCGCTTCCAATAGGAAATGATAGGCAGACTCACCTTTTATAGCGAATGTAGGACGATCACATCGATTTGTTGATCTTTCTGGTTTCAAGCGGGTTTCCTGTTACAAGAGATAGAAAATGTGTAGTTTGAAGGGAGAGTTGCCAAATGTGTGTGGTACCACGCCAGAAAATAACCTAATGCCAGCTGTTTTGGAGCTGGTGCAGTTGTGTTTTTGGTCGGAATCAGACAAACTTCGGATAGAAGATGAGGGTCAGTGTCGTTTATCCGATGCTCGCGTTGTGGGTCGACATTGCAGAAACTCGATAAATTCGAAGGTGTGGTTGTTGTTCTGACTCTTTTGTGGGTCAAACTGACCCACTGTTGTCAGTTCCATTCTGAAACGCCAGCTTCGTTTCTGATAATGAATAGCTCCTCAAATAACAATATGGACAAACGAATATTGAATTTTGAGCTTTATAATTATGGCGTTAGTTGAGCTGAGGTTCGTGTTGCTCGTGCTGGAGTCGGAGCATGTTGACAGCAGGTTACATGACCACGTACATGCTCTCGAGCGCCGTGTGGAGCTGGTAGAGCACTTCCGAGGCCGACGGTCTCTCTCTCGGGTCCAGTGACACACAGGTATTCCCGAGTTTCACCATCTCGGGGTGGGCATTGGGCGAGAACTTGACCTTGAGTCTCCCGAGAGCGATCATCTGGAGCACCGCGCTGTCTGGAATGCGCCGTCCCGACCCGGACTCCTTGACAGTTCCGTAGGGGATCGCGTGGGTGTCGAGCTCCGAGAGCACGATGCCGAACGAGAACACGTCAGCCTTGCCGTCGTAGCGTCCACCCAACATCACCTCCGGCGCCATCCAGAGCGAGGTTCCCACTGCGGCGGTCATGGTCGTGTCGCTGCGCTCTCTGGAAACCCCAAAGTCTGTGAGTTTGGCTCGGAGCTCCGTGTCCAGCAGGATGTTCTTCGACTTGAGGTCGCGGTGCAGTACGATCGGCTGCAGAGAGTGCATGTACGTCAACGCGTGGGCGATGTGTAGGGCGATCTTGACTTTTGTGTGGTCAAAGCCGTGGGGACGCTGCTGCTCCTCAAAGACAGTGAGGACCCCCTTGAGGTCCCCGCCTTCCATGAACTCGGAGACAACGCAGATGTCGTTGAGCGAATCCCAGGCCACGCCGATGAACTGGACGATGCGCTCGTGCTCCAGGGTCGCCATGAGCTTCACCTCGGCGAGAAACGCGTTGATCTCCTTCAGATCCTTGCGCGTCTCGGGCAGCAGCATCTTGATCGCGACTTGCTGGTGGTTGTACATCCCACGGTAGACTTCGCCAAAGCCGCCGCGCGAGACCAGCGTCGCGGCCATCACCTTGTCCTTTGGGATCCGCGCCGCGACGATCACTTCGTCTTCCCAGAGATTGCCAGCGTCGCGCATCGTTGAGGAGGCTGCTGCGGAAGGTGCTGTGTTTCCCATTGAGTTATAGCTATCAGTCCATTTCTGAGCGCGACCGGTGGACGCTGTCGACATGGAGAACTGGAACGGCATCTGCTGCGAGCCACTCGTGGACGAGTTGAGGGACAGCGAGTTGTCCGGCTCAAAGTCGCGGTGGTGGTAGCGACGCCACGCGACGACGAAGATCGCACTGAGCAGAACAACTGCGAGCACCCCTCCAGCGATACCAGCCGCGAGTTCGACAGTCACAAAAGAACCGGAGCCAGAGCTGGCAGATTGCTTTGTAGACTCGTTGTTGGTGGTGTCGTTGCTGCTTGAGCTGGCGTCCCAATCCGCGTTGTCCGAGCTCTTCGTAGCGCTCTTGGATGCCGAAGTCCCAGTACTCGGCTTCACGGTCCCGCCCTCTTCCAAAGCCGATCCACCACTTTCGTTGCTGCTGTCGTCCTCAACAGCGGTACTCTCAGACGGAGCGGCAGTTGCTGTCTGTGGCTTGACAGTCGCCGGCGTCACGGTAGGTGTGATGGTGGTCGTCGTCGCAGGAGCTGCTGTAGTAGTGGCGGCGGCATCTCCACTGGAACCTGAGTCCGAGGTGGCAAGCGTGATGCAGGGCTTGAATAGTCTCTCGAACTGCTTCTGCAGCTTGAAGCTCCGTCCGTCGCTTGTCTGCACGATCTTGCAATCCGGTAGCGTCTCCGCGTTTGCTTGCGCTGCCAGCTCGGGGCACGAAGCGCAGATCGTTTGCTTCTTCCTGGCTGCGAGCGGCAGCTCCATGGTCACGCTGGTCTTGGCTTCGCACGCCGAGATCTGGGTCTCGATCGCGTTGTATTCATTCACAGTTGCCGCCGCGGTGCAGAGCGCAGCGGAGACCCCGGAAACCTGGAGGTTCTGCACGATTGCGATCGCCGCGATGGCGCTTAACGCTCGAGCTGCCGACTTGATCTTCATCCTTAGCGGGTCCGTCCAAGCAGATTGCGGACTGTGAGGCGAAAACGAAAAGCTCAATGATGGGGAGGGCTACTGCTGGTTCAGCAGCAGACCACCCATGACCTCTCGGGACACAAGAGTCAGTCCATCGAGAAGCCCTCCCACCCGAGAGAGAAGGGGCGGAGTGGAGGGGATCTAACAGACGTGGGACGCCATCCTGTTGTTGCTGATTGAGCACCACTGGATGAGCCAATTGGACAACCCGTGATCACAAATCCCAACACTGCAGCACAGATGAACGAGCGGTTGAAGCGTGCTCAGAGCGCTCAAACGGGATTCTGATTGCGGGAAACGGGACCGCAACGCACTGACTGACTGACTGGGTGTACTGATACACGCCATCAGGACTGGGACTGGCTGTTGCTCAAAGTCTCGACGGGAATGCCATTTTCGAGCGTGACTTACAAACAGCGAGGTGTAGTTTGGAGGACAGAGCCGCGACGCGAAAGTAGTCCACCCATGTGGACGTCAGTTCCAGCTGTGTCGTTGCCTCAACACGAGCACTCACTCCTCAACAGGATAATTAGACCCACCTGTTTTCGTTCATCAATCGAGCACATGAGATGTGTCATTTGGATGACACAACGTTCAGAATCCTTTCTGCACCGAAACAAATCTTTTGCGCTGCAAGCAGGGGCTATCCACGCTCACCCTCAATCCGCAAAGGTCTGCGTTGTATTTCTCTCCACATCTCCATTGAGTTCGTCTCATCGTTCTCTTTCTTCATCGTCCTTTGATACTTTACCCCTCGAGCATCCGCACGAGCTCCTTCGCAGTCGGACGCTTTGATGGGTCGCGCTGGAAACACGCGTCTGCGATTTTCTGGATGCGAGGAGGACACTCGGCGGTGAAGCTCGGGTGCAACGTGCCAGCCATGACGTCGTTCAGGATCTGGAACGGCTTGAGCTTCTCGCCCGACGGTCCGCTCGCGTCAAAGTACGGCAGCTCGCATGTGTCCAACTCCGAGAGCAGCACCCCGAAAGAATAAATATCCGATTGCTCCGAGTACACTGTGCCTTCGAGGATCTCTGGTGCTGTCCAGTACGGCGTGCCCACGCCAGCAGTCATAGCTTCGTGTTGGAAGTTGCGACTCACACCGAAATCGATCAGCTTCGCGTCCAAACGCTCAGTCAACAGCACGTTCTTGGACTTCATGTCGCGATGGATGAGCGGCGGGTCGCGGCTGTGGATGTACTCGAGCGCGCGCGCAACGCCTAACGCCATGTGGATCTTGTCGCGAGCCCACGAGAGCAAGTCCGCGTTCTTCTTCAGATAGTTCTGCAAATCGCCCGTGGGTAAGAACTCCACCACCATCACCAAGTTCTCGAGACTGTTCCACGCGACGCCGACAAAGTTGATGATGTTCGGGTGGTGCAGACTCGCACTCAGCTGGATCTCGTTCGTGAAGTCGCGCACTTCTTCGAAAGTGTGGGTCTTGGACTGCAGCAGGCGCTTCACCGCGACTTGCTGGTCTTCGTACTGACAGATCCACACTTCGCCGTAGGCTCCCTTCGAGAGCACTTTCTGGAACTCGATCTTCTCAAACACGAGGCGGTTGTCCACGAGGTTCGGGTCCGTGTACAGCGACTTGAGCACCGTGTTGGTGCCCGAGCTGCCGTAGTCCTCGGTGTGTCGACCCATGGTCGTGAGCTGGTTCCCGTTCGTCATGGTCGTGGTCGTGGTCGTTATCGTCGGACGCGGCTGGCCTGACATGCCGTCTCCACTGAGGTGCTTGCCGCCGGGCGACAGCAGCGCGTTCGGGTCGACACTGGCGTCCGTGAACTCCGTCGACTTGGTCTGGTCCTTGTCGCTGCGTTTCTTGCGCACGACGAAGATCGCGATCACGCCGACGAGCACGAGCACACCCGCGATGATTCCAATGATTGCGCCAGCACCGACAGACGACGACGATTTGCTCGCTCCGGTGGTGTTGCCTCCCGCTGATGAACCTCCAGACATTGGGTCTGTGGCACCCGAGCCGCTGCTCCTATTGGTCGACTTTGGGAACGCCGCGAGCCACGTGTCGATCCAGTCGCTCGTCTTCGGCTCGAGCATCTTGGCAAACGTCGCGTTGCTGATCTTGGACTGTGGGAAACACGGCACAACCACCGCGTCGTACTTGTCGACGGGGCAGTTATCGTAGCCGGCTCTGTCTGGCGTCGTGTGGATCGCGTACACCGTGTAGGAGACCTTGGAGAAGTTGTCCGTCCACGAGTGGTCAAGGACCGTCATGTCCGGGATCGAGTCCGGGTCCGAGCCCGTGGACCACATCGCAGAGTTGATGCTCGGGTTCGTCACCACCTCGGTCATGCACTTGGCGACTTTGAGCATCTGGTCGCCCGTGCACAACTTGGACTTGTACGACGTGCCGCCGCTTGGGTCTAGGCAGTCCATGGACGTGCACCCCGCGGGTCCCTCGTACTCCTGCTTGGTCACGAAGATGTCGTCCATCGAGCGACCGTCGAGCGTCCACACGCGCACCAAGCCCTTCTTCTGGTTAAACGCGTAGCCCGAGTCCCACACGAGCGCGAGCTGCAGCAAGCCGGGCAGCTCCGCGAAATCCGCATTGGCGTTCGCGAGTCGCGTCTGGATCTTCGCCGGGAGCTCCGCGGTCGTGAACGTCAGCGGCGTGGACGTCGCGCCTTTCGCGTACCGCTGGTAGAACTGCTGCGCGAGGTCGGACGTGTTGCCGTCGAACTTGAACGTCGTGTCGAGCGCCACGGGGAGCGTCACGTTCGTCGTCGCCATCGCGGGTGCTGTCTGTCTGCTTCCTGTGAAATTGGCGTGTGCGCTGATGTGATACGGTAGACGCAGATTACGGCTGGCGCTCACGAGGCGAGACGATGAATGAGCAAGCGTTCGCCCGCTTGCCTAATTGAACCTGAGACGCTGCTGTCCACATGCTGTCGTCTCTGTCTTCTTGACTCGCGCTCTTCTGGCTCGACAGACGACAGACACACAGACAGTGATTGCGGTCAGTTCTGTTTTTTGACCAGTTCCCTCGAGCCCGCGAAAATGGATGTTCCCTGCGATGAGTTATTACCTGTTTATATTTATTTTCTAGTGCATGATGTTGTGCTGAGTTTGGTTTCGAAAGGACCTGTGAAGATGGATACCCTGACGAACCAGCTGGAGAGTGCTTCGATGGCAGAGACTGAGAGACTGGATTCTAGAGTCTGCTTCGATCGTGAGGTGTCTCTTTGCTTTTGCTGTGCGAAAAGAAAAGGAAGGACAAAAAATGTGTGGATGTGGTTCATATGAGCGTTTGTATGGGAGACGATGAGACCCATGAATCCAGCTGGACATGGCAAGACTTCTGAATCACTTTGTGCTCATTTGAGGTTTGTGTGATGTGAAGTGTTGGGAGTGACGTTGGGTTTAGAAGGAGAATGGGCGACTGGGAGTCCGCGACTGGCTGAGTGGTTCTCACACGGAGCTGGCAAACGCGCTGCACTCAAATCATAGCTTTTTCAATCGCAATCTTCAAGGCTTGCATTGTGGGTATTTATGCTGTTGTGTGCGTGGTAGAGTTTGCACATGCGCCGATGCACGCACCATCGGTGTCGTGCCCAGGTGGTGCAGACAACGTCACAGAATCAGCAACAAATGGTGGACTCTGCAAGAGCGACGGACGTGTCCACTTGCCAGTTCACACAGATGTCGCCAGCAGTTTCTGTGTCCATTCGCAAATGGTGACATCTCATCGAATGAGGGTGCGATCATTGTCAGCATTCATAAAGTAGAATGCTTTTTAACCAAAACCCAAGAAAGCAAAAGACAGACACATTTGCAAAAGACAACACAATATTCCAAGAACTCACCCTTTTATGTGAACATACGAGAACACCAAAAATCGCAGAAAATGAAACCGCCAAAAAGGGAACCTGCACTCCAGGAGTGATAGTCAAAGTGATTGCAGCACCATTGCAATATCTCGCAAGAGTTGACACGAGCATTGCTGTGTGAACTGTGCGAGGGTTTCGTTGTCGTGTTAACCAACCAACGCGCGGTTCAGTCTGGTGAGGCTGTTGAGGTTGGAGGTGGATCTCGATTGATCACAGTTTGAGAGGCTTTTGGTTGTGGACGCAATCAAGCCTCAGAGGATACTACGAAGTCTCTTTTCAAGTGAATGCTTCTTGAGTCCTTCCTTGTGTTGCCAAATATCCCTTGTGCTTCGCATAAAGTCATCACCAGTGCTTCTGGTCGTCAACAAACCCACTTAAACCCAACAATAGCAGAGATAGTGATAATGAAAGGTGCCACCACTACCAGATGGCAGCCCATCTCACCACCCAGTTATGTCGTTGCTTTCTCTGACTGGCTTGTCCAGCATCATCGTTTCCCAAAAACACGAGGAAGTTGACGAGCGAACAAAAGTCCCATGAAGCGCGCACACACACTCTCTCTCAAATAGCAACAGCGTCAACGACACACTCCACCAGCAATGAGAGCGTCCGCGCTCGCCGTGCTCGTCGCCACTGTGCTCCTGCACCTTCTCGGCGTGGCGTCTGGCGCGGGGCTCTGCTCCGACACCGCGAACAAGGCGCTGTACGACGACGCGCTCGCCCGCATCGCCAGCTGCGAGGCGCGGGTCAACTTCGAGCTCACGCCACCGCTCACAGCAACACGCACAAGGACGCTCTGCTCGACATGCACGTCGCTGGCCGCTGCGACGAACGCCAAGAGCTTCGGCGACTGCATCGTCGCCGGCGCGAACAGCGGCGAGACCACGACGCTGCAGGCTCAGCTGGAGGCGCTCTTCGTGTGCTCGTCGGTCAGCCCGACGCCAAGCGGGTCGGAGTCCGGGTCTGGGGAGATTGAGACGCCGAATCCGACGACTCCCACCCCGACGCCGTCGAAAACCAACGCGACATCGTCCAGTGGCTCGGGAAGCGCGTTGACGCCGACGCCAACGACGAAAACGCCTTCGCCTACCGCGGAAGAATCTTCGAGGGAGTCCTCTTCGTCGCGTTCTTCTTCTTCAGAGAGCGGTGGCAGTAAGTCGTCTGGAGGCACGACCAAAGGCTCGGAGTCGACAAGCGGACAGCAGATCATTACTATTGAAACTCAAAAAGGTACGTCTCTGACTGATTGAGTGCTGCTTTGATCGGCGTAAACTAAACGCACCTCTCTGTATCTCTGAATGAAACTGTTCAGACTCATCAACCAGCATTGGGATGGTCGTCGGAATCGCAGCGGGCGTCGTCGTGCTCGTCATCCTCATCGCAATCTGTATCGTGTGTCGCCAGCGCCGCCGGTCTCGTCGCCAGAGCCACGGAGAGCCGCTGATCGGGACGGCGAACGTCGAGAGTGATGGAGTTCGAATGGGATCGTCCAAACAGGGCCACTCTGGCGGCAATTCGACCACATCATCCGCTCCTGGCACTATCAACTACTTGAACGAGACCTTCATCCTACCGAGCCAAGGAGGCGGACTCTGGGACGACGAAGTCATCGTCGCAGCGCGGATCCCGAGAGAGAAAGTGATCTCGGAGGTGCTGCTGTCTCGTGGCGGCTACGGCGAAGTGTACCGAGGCGTGTACAACGGCAAAGTTGTCGCGATCAAGACT